>JAZDUA010000469.1:0-102500 GCA_038098605.1 Gryllus longicercus | reverse complement strand
CTGTCTTTGGTTACAGTGAAATGCACAGAAATGACAAAGGTGCTTATTGGCATAACAGGAACCTTGGATTACATACAATGGTTGACATTACAATTCATGAAGAAATCAAATAGGCTACTCAGGAATTCAGTGAAGAAAATTTCAACAATCAAGCAATGTACACAGGTGTACAATAAAATCTGAACAATAAATACATACAATGACTGGCTTGAGAGCACCAGATTACACCGGTTAACAAGTGGTCGATTTGCAGCAGGAATAGACTCCCATGTGCGACGTCCCATGACAACTGCATTGCGTTTTGTAGGGTCTGAAGTGAGCTGAGTAATGCGACTAAAATATTTCAGTTCTTTTCTGAAAAAGGAGAGAAGACTACATGTTTAACAAACTATTTCTGTTCTGCTAAAATTTTACCTTAAATACTTATCTTAACTCAACTTGTACAGCTTTCTCTCAAAAGTATGTCTTTATATGAATGAAATGCAGGTATTTTAGTCTTACTTTAAAAACTGAATGCATTTCAACATTGAATACTTAAAGGAAAGACGAATATAAAATTTGTCAAAATTATAAAATACAAGTAAAACTGGATAATCTACTCATTAAAAAACAACTACTTATTCAATAAGTTATTCAACAATGCAATGTCAATGACTTCTCTACCTTATGCCCTCTTCAACATCCTTCTTAATTTGAAACAGCAAACATTTATTCCTACAAGATCAGAATTTAACATCGGCCAAGCCTCAACAACAAGTATTTTACATTTGTTCACATCCGTGCATAAGGGATTGTCTATACGTTACATCAGATTACTTACTTCAGTCTCCAAGGAAGCTGGCCTTTGCTGCCAATTCCCATATTTTCAGAGACAGCAACAATTAACTTTACTTTAAGAACCATGTTGAATTATCACAAGTAGCAAACTTAAAACTTCACGGCTGATTGCAAATACAATGCCGTGCTTCTATGTACTAATCCAGTATGCAGCTCAGCCTGAGCATAACTTTCCCGCCAAATCTTACACTGAATCAGTCATGCGCAGTTCATGCGCTAATGTGTGGTGTATTCGCAAATCCCGATAGCGGTAATAAGACATGCCTCGCTCATGGTGGTAATTGCCACCAACCTGTTGCAGTACCACTTTTCCTAAGCCTCTGCGTTTACACTTCGAACTTTACAATCATATGTTTGAGCACACTGATTATATAATGTGTGCCTGAAGGTGAGCCACATAAGTGGTTATCACGGTTCTCCTCTCACAGCTGTATACAGCAAAGTACGTGGATGGCAAATAGCAGTCAAGAACAAACAAGCGAGATTTTCTACGGTATCGCGTTGCTTCATAAGTATTAATTAAAACAGAATAGCTCTCGAGAGTTATATGTTGGCTTGAGGCGAGAAATATATCTAACATTTATCCGTGAACAGAATCTTTCGGAAACAATACAATTTCAACCAGTTATCAGTCAATATTGATTCAATCGAATCTTCAGAACACTTAAAACGAAATACCCAATTCATTCAAATGTGGATAATCAACAATTTACACGGGACATATATAGGCCCTATTGACATCGGTTTTCTGTTCAACGCCACGATGGTGATGAGTAATGATGGTATTTGGCAATAAATAATAACACATCACAATTTGTGCAAATAGTAGAACACGTTAAAGAATCAGTGCAAGGTTTAGGTTCTGCGGAGCTTCCAAGTAATATAATACAATATATAGTAATACAATATCGTGTTGGGGCTTCCTTGGATAAACAAATCCTCCAATTTGCTAAAAACACAACAATTGAATAATGTTTTAGTACACTAAACAATTTAATAAGCAATTATTTTACGAGTTCAAACGTTTTTATATTTATTCTGAGGCGCCGGGTCTCCCTTAAGCAATTACTTATTTTACGTGTATGTAAATATGGCCCGGCGAAGAATTCTCGGAGGTCCTCAATCAAGCGAGTGAAAACACAGGAAACTGGAAATCTCCGGGAATTGATAAGGTCCAGAATTATTGGATCAAGAAATTAACAGTATTACATTCCCTGACAGAAAAACCAAAGGAACTCCCGGAGGCGCACTCGCGGCATTACTTACCTGCTACTCAAACGGAGAGGCAGTATTTTGTCAAAGAATTATTGGCCAATCATTTGTCAGCCAATAATGTAATACAAAGTTATTACTGCAGCAGTAACTAACAAGATATACAGACTCAAGCGACCAGAGAACCATCTGATGCCAGTTGAACAGAAATAATGTCGTAAAAGTTCCTGGGGCTATAAGGAAATCTTGCTACTCAACAAAGTCATCGTGAAAGAGGTAAGGGGAAGAAAAAAAGAAAAAAGAAAAAGAGAAAAAAAGGAAAAAAAAACAATCTAATTTGAGTATGACTTGGATTTACACCCAGAAGGCTTTTGAGTCTACCATACGACTCGATACTGAAGGCCCTGGAGATCTATTAATTTCAACCTAGACGTATTGAGAAAAGTAAATATGAAGTCATGGAATAGTAAGAAACTTACCAAGATATTTTTATAAGTAATAGGTGAAAGTACTAGAAACAATAAATATTCAAAATAACTTGGGTTTTTTTCAAGGAGATTTATTATCGTCTCTGCTGTTTTAGATTAGTCTCATTTCACTACCTAGACAATTGTTGCAAGCTGACTTCAGTTACAAGCTCCATAATGATGAAAGACCCGTCACACATTCGTTTCACAGCGGATTAGGTGGTTCAGGGCTTCAATTGATGTCACTGCAGTGCCTCTGACCAGGAAGTCCTAGGGTTCGAGTCCCGACGGTGGCAGGATTTTTCGGCACAAGCTACATAGCTAGATCGAATTCAGCCGCTATCTGGAGGAGAATTCTAGTGGCCGGCTACTCTGATCGGCTGTTTTCCGTGGATTCTTCAATTCCAGGAGAATGCTGGAACAGTACCCTAACAAACGGGCCACAGACAGCGCGGGCGATATTTCCTTCCTCTTCTTTGTCCTATACTTACTCCTTATTTACACATGCGTTCACTTGTATGCACTCCACTGCCACAAATGTCGGGAGTTCATTCGTGAGTTTACAATTCGTCCCGCCTGGGGCAGTGCTCTGCAGGTGGGAAATACCTGGTTGGGGAGCCCCCCCCCCCCCCCCCCCGACGTGTAGTTCGACGCTGGTGACAGTTGACCCGGTGGCGACAGAGTCCAGAAACACTAATAAATAAATCACTCGTTTCACATGATCTTAAATTGTGTGCAAGGAATGAAGTGAATCTATCTCAAATACCGTCTGTAAAATTCAGCAATGACATCTGCATGAAATTTAGACTTGACAAATGTGCAAAATTCATTTTAAAGAGAGACAAAGTGGTGACGACAGAGAGTATTCAAGTTGATATGGACACTGATTCAAGGAGAAAGAATGTGACATCTGGAATGAGACGAAGAAGAGAATTCGCAGGGAGAAGTATAGATTTATAGCAGGCACGTCCTGCAGTCCACTCTAAACTCAAGGAATAAAATATCAGCAAAAAAATTGATGTGACTGTAGCAGAGTACAGCATCGGCCTGGTGGACTGGACTGAGGAAAAAATTACAGCCATGGACAGAAAACAGCTTAAAATGCATCATCTCTCCCACCTCGAGCCGATGTACATGATTTATGTCACGCAAGAAAGGCGAGATACGACTAAAAAAATTGAAGTCTCGTGGCCTTATGCAATGGTTGGAATGGAAAAGTATGTGGTCATATATATCAAGATTTATGATCAAGCGTCATCAACACACTTATGATTGGCATTAAATCTGACCGAATGAATGGGAATAGAATGATTGTAAGTGTAGCAAGAGGCATTGCGAAGAAATTGTGCAAGACACGCTTAATATTACAGATATTGAATTCTTGGTGGTGCTGGACATGAAATGTGAGACAAAAAATCTGGCGACACAAGCCACTCTACGGACAATGTCTTAAATATACGCGGCTTAAAAAGGGGAGGTTTGAAGCCAGAATCAGGTGTTGTAATAGCTGTCGAAGATCGGTTATTGAGAAAACGACTGATAAAGCGGTTCTCAGAATTTCCCAATATGATGATTGTCATATTTGTCAGGAACAACTAGAAACCATTGATCACATCGTCACAGTTTGAGGAATTCTAAAATGTCCGAATTCTTGAAAAGGCACTTTAGTGTTTGTAATTATTTCCAGTGGCAGATTTGTAACGTGCTCAAGGTTCCAAACTCGTATGCTCTAAGCGGTACGAGCACTCGCCAAAGACTGTGATGTCTGTGTACAATATTGCACGACCAACAAATTCAATCTGATTATAAGATAACAGCAAACAAACTGGATATTGTTATTCGGGATTTGGATAAAAAATCGTGTCTACTTGTCAAAGGCTGTGCGTCATGCAATTAGAATGTCGTAACCCAGGAGGCAGAGAGACGTCGTAAATACAAGAGTTTCAAAATAGAGATCAGTCGGATGTGAGGCGTAAAAACACATCGTAACAATAGTTATCGGAGGTCCAAGCTTTGTCCGGAGTTCTCCGCAAAATCAATGTAAGAACTTGTCCAAACGCCTACGACATCCAAAATACTGGTAAGTTCAGTTTATAGCGTCATTAGAAACAGCCCATATTTTGCACAAAGTATTGTATAGAAATCACAAGATTTATCCTTAGGAAGCTGGTTTCGACCTGGAATAGATTTTATATTTGATTTGTAAATCACTGTCTTAAAAAAGAAAATAGCTTCATTCTGAATCATTTCTTCGAACAACCAGCTCCTGAATTGTGCGTCACTGCAATATTCACGTGTCACGAATTGCGTGTGAGTACATATTCTAATATTGTTAAGAGTTGAGATTCAATATCACAGATCAAATAGCTCTTTTAATTTTATTGTGGAATATCATATCGGGCTCGATTCCTTCAATTTAATTTAATTTTAATTTCGGTATTCTGCTCGCCTCTGACCACCCATGCTACGGAATAGGGGTCACTACATCAACTAAATCTCCACACTTTCTAAAAATAATTTCTTTCTTTCTTTCTTTCTTTCTTTCTTTCTTTCTTTCTTTCTTTCTTTCTTTCTTTCTTTCTTTCTTTCTTTCTTTCTTTCGCAAATCATGATTATCGGGTTGGTTGCTCGTCACTTTTCTATTGGGGCGGGGATCAGCATTTTAATGCTGATTCTATTTTTACACCCCTTGGGGCAACTGTGCGGCCCTCAGAAGCTTTTAAAAAAAAGTCACATGTTCTGGACATCTCTTTAAGTGTGTGCGTGTGTCTGTGTGTGTAGGGGAGAAGGGGAAAGTGATGAGGAAGGGAAAATCCTGGGCGGTCCTTGGTCAGTTAGGGTTTCGGCATTCGACTAGTATTAATCAAGAAGAAATCAAGGAAAGTTATCGATCAGAGCATCCGGACGCGAGAAATCTCCTCAAGACAGGGCTGAATTTGACATAACTATTCGTCTAAAATCGCCACTCTCGGAACTCGTACCCTACGACCTCCTGGCTAGAGACACTGTACCGGCAACAAATTTTGTCACTGATCCATTACAACAAGTTTTACCACTGTAGGTGGCCAACCGCCACCCAAGAAAGCACCTTTGCTTACAGTTCTCCCAGAATATTCTAGAAGGATAGTACGACTAAAAATAATGCCAATAGATTGTTTTGAGAGGAAACGAATGAGCTCTTGATCACCCTGGTGGTGTCTTAGATCCCCAAAATTACCTTTTTCGAGCGTTCTCTTAGAGTGTTTAAGACGGATCCGGATGAAAATGGTCAGTTCTTCGCCAGTAGACTGCGACATCGAATAACCCTTACTTGACCCCGAATGGTAGACCGGAGAAATAACGGACGGAAACATGCAAGCTGCTCGATTACTATGATTGTACTCTAATGAAACGTTCCGAATGGAAGTTTCGATCGAGATTCGCGTAGTGAAGGAAAGAGAGAAAATAACACAAGAGCGCATGTAATCGAACATTTGTGTTAGGTTTGTATTTAGGGATAGCACTTCAATCTAAACTTACATTGATTGATTGATTAGTGATCCTGGGCGCTTCAACGGCTAAGCTCATTAGTCCGGTAGGTGTAGTACGCTTTCATCGCGGGATGTGACGTAGATGTTTCCCCGCTGGCTGGCGAGAACTGGGGCCCACCTACGTCTGCTGGCGAGGATTTTCTTACTAGCCGCCACTTGAGAATCTGAGGGCGATGCGATGCCGCACGATATCGGCGACGATTGCGAAATCGCAAACGACGCCGAAGAAGTAGGAGGCGCCGCCAATAGCGAACACGGAAACATAACGTAACACATTGACGAAGCCAGAAGACGAACACGAAAACGAAGCTAGAGATAAACTCAAGAAGAAATCAAACTACGATGACATAAACGTATCAATCAGCATACGATGACATAAACGTAGACGAAGAGAAGAATAATATGGAAGTGGACACACAAAAAAGGAAGAGGAATACCACAATAAAGAGGCGATGAAGCTATAGCCCATCAGAAAAACTAAGGAGTGTTAGATGAGGAAAAGGAGTGCTCATAATTCGACCTTAGAAATAATATCTGCTGGTTGTGCCCAGAAGAACGTGTATCTCTTTAAAAATGGAAAAAGTTGTAGTGAACAAACAATTATTTGTTACTTAGTAAAATAAAGTACGTGACTTGTAATAAATTAAAAAAGTACTTCTTCCCTACTATACTCTAAAATATATGGGTTTAAAGACATAAATTCTCAAATATTTTAAATTCCAAATTACTAATGCATTCTCATTGATAAGTGTCAATCAATGCGAATTTCAAGATAATGCATGAAAAAATGCACAGCATGCATTATACGGGAAAATGGCTGTTTAGGAGAACCCATCTGAAGGAAAATCCCTGTCAAATAGTTGTTCGTAACACCTTTGAGAATTCATCTGTATTTATATTTTCTTGTTTTTTATACAAATCCTTAATTAAATAAAATACTTCCAACGTTCCATTTGTTTTAAATTTTCTGTTTTGAATAACAATAATAATAATAATAATAATAATAATAATAATAATAATATAATAATAGCAAGAAAAGCATGAAAACTGGGAAGGCCCCAGGTTTCAATGGAATTCCCTGTGAAATACTAAAAATAGTGGCACAGGATTATCCGGAATGCCTTTTATCAATCTATAACAGCTGCCTTGAGGATGGGAAATTCTTCAAGACGTGGGAGAGACAAAAACTGATACTCCTCCGAAAGGGCAACAAGCCGGTAGATCAGACGTCATAATACAAACCACTGTGCATCCTTGATACCATGGGCAAGCTGCATGAGGGTTTAATACTCTCTAGGCTTGAGGGGCTCATATGCATTTCTCACAGGCAATATGGATTCCGGAGAGGCCGCTCGACGACGGATGCCATCCTGGAAGTAAGCGATAAAGCAGACGCAGCCAGAAGAGGAGTCGGCAAGAAGAAGGGATTCTGCGCGCTCTTGGCAATTGACATTAGAAACTCCTTCAACTCCGCTAGGTGGAAGGACATTATAGAAGTGTTAGTTAACAAGATGATTCCGGAATATCTCATAAAGATTATTGAAGACAACCTCCATGAAAGGACGATATCTTATGGGGACAGTATTAGGATAGAAGAGAATGTGACGTGTTCCTCAAGGTCCAGACTTGGGTCATTTTTATGGAATGTCCTGTATGATGACATTCTAAGCATTGACCTGCCGAAAAATACGCAGCCCATAGGCTATGCTGATGATACGCTAATAATAAGCCACAGCGATGACATTAAACTCCTCGAATTGAGAGTGAACGAAGCGCTGTTTAGGGTTAAAAGATGGTTAGATAGACGACAGCTACAGATGGCAGTGCAAAAAACCGAAGCCATCTTAATCACCGACCGGAGGGCCTTTCACTATCCAGACCTCCGATTGGGAGGGGAGACAATCAAATGGAAGCGCCAGATAAGATATTTAGGAGTCGAAATAGACCATAGACTCAGCTTCGGGCCCCACATAAATGTGATGGCAGAAAAGGCGGCGAAGACAGGAGCTAACATTGCAAGAATGCTACCGAATGTCGGTGGACCGAGAGAATCCAAGCGAAGAATGATACCTGGCATAGTTCACTCACAGTTATTGTATGCTGCTCCAGTCTGGGCGGGTTTGCTGGAGAAGCAGTCTATCAGACACAACTACGCCCAAGTACAAAGACGAATGGCATTGAGGGTGGCGTGTTCCTACCGCACAGTGTCTAATTGCGCAGTGCTGGTGTTGGTCAATACACCACCTATCGACTTTATAGCCATGGAAATAAAGAGTACCTCGCCTTGAAGGAAGCACAAGCAGTCATCTTCCTCCCAAGCAAATTGAGAGTATTAAAGCAGAAGCAAGGAAGTTGCTCCTTGAAGAATGGCAAGGAAGATGGGATGGGGATGTGAAAGGCAGATGGACTCTTCGGTTGATTACTAGCATCAAGAGATGGGTTAGCCGAAGATTTGGGGAGGTGAGTTTTACCTGCCCCAGGCTCTTACGGGACATGGAGGATTTAATAAATACCTCTACGATTTCAGGACCATACAGAGGCCCACATGTAGTCTCTGTCATGCAGACATAGATGATGAAGAACACACTCTATTCCAATGCAAGGCATGGAACGCAGAACGAGAGGTTTGTACTGTCAACCTCCAACAAGATATAAACCTAGACAACGTGGTCGACATAATGCTGAGTTTGCAGGAAAAATGGAAAACAATGGAGAACTTCATAGTTAGTATTATGAAGAAGAAAGAGTGAAGACTGAGGACTAGTGCATCTGCTACCAGCCAATCTCCTACGTGAAGTAGTGTCTAACAACCGTTTCCACGTGGATTTTCCTCCTCCACAAAAAAAGTAAATGTGAAATCTCAATCTAATTCTAGCCGAGTCAAAATTTAATTTTATAGGTAAAAGCAACAGTAATTTAAAAATCAAGAAAATCATGGAGCTTGCATTAAAATTTAAAATCCTATAAGCAAGTGATAAATTGAAAACAACTGCATTCTATTGTGAGAGTGAAATCATAATCATACCATTATCACATAGATCTCCAAGCACCTCCCCAAAAATAAATTATTTAAAGTAATATTTTTTGGTATCATCAACTATGTTTATTGAATTTTAATAAATACATTGTAAATCAAAATTATATCAAAGTAGATAAACTGTGACTAACCTGGACAGATATTTTCACAACATATGACAAATGTTTTCACACATTAAGGGGTGCAACTGCACCCCTTTATCAGTTCAATATATTAATCACCAGTTAATAGAATGAAATAAAAAATAAATGCATTGGAGTAAGCACAGTTTATTTATTGTAAAATAAAGTACAGGATTAGTCAATCACTGTGAAACAGTGACTGGCAGTACGATTGTATATCAATACAAAAACTAATAAAAATCCATGTGCCATCAACTGTCACACATATTTGTGAAATGAATATAGAATTTAGAATATTTCAGAACAGAATTTTTAAAATATTAAAAAATGACCTGAAAAAGATTGCTCAGATAATTTTTATAAGTAACATAGCCTGGAATACGTACATTTTAAAAATAATTTCTACTTCTCATTATAACTGAGCCATCGTGAACAGAATACCTACTACAAAATGTAGAAGAAAATGAAATTCAGAAACTCTAAATCAATATATTTTAAAATATTTGATTATTCAGCAAGATGGCAATTTCAAGATTATTTTTTTCCTCTTGCAAAATCCTTATTCAAATGCTAATACTTTTATTCTTTTCAATCTACTTGTCAAAATAACAATTGTATCCTTAAAAGAAACCAATTACATTTTCATGTTTTGGTTGAATTGAGATGCAAGTTGAGGAAAAAATGCAGAGAACTTTTTATTATTCATTGGTCTTCTTTAATTGTAAGTCATTTCACTAATATATGAAACAATTGAAAACTTTTATTCATCTCATACATTCTTTCTGCAGAAGTGTTGGGCCAATTCAATTCAGTTAGTTACAACACCTTACTTATAAGCAAAGCATTTGTTTTTAACTTGCATTAAAACAAGAGCTTAGCATAAGCTTAGCACAAATCCAATTGCCACAATACAGATCTTCCTGCATTGAATTTGCTTACTGAATTTAGTAAATCATCAAGTACATTCACATATAAAAATATTAAGCTAATATTTAGTATCTATTAGAGCACATCTCTTATTTACACAAACTTATGGCAAAGGTCCAGTGTTACATTAAGTTTAAAAAATGTTGAAGTACTCATTTATAAAAAGTGACTGATTCTGTACAAGCCAATGTAACTGTGAACCAGTGCCAAAAGAAACAACAATTCATTATCTGAACATCAAATCCCCACTTAGAAATCTTTATTACAGAACCACAACCTCAGGAAGGCACTAAGTCTCTATGAAATGTTGACAAGATCTGGAATGTGTGGAGACAATCTAGAATAATTGCATATAATGGCTAAGTAATCAATGTAATAATTTTAAGTTAATTTTAACAATTGCATTTTAACAATGTCAATATTCTCAAAAATACTACTTCCTGGTTGTTGCAAATTGAAGGTGTACAAAGGGAAAATGCTTAACCAAGGCACTAAAAAATATAACATTGCATATTCAGCGCATTACATAAATATCAAGAATTTAAATCAAGATCAAATCACAGTATTTCATTCCACATAGTAGTGAATCTTCTCTTTACTTTTTGTATTTCTTTCCTAAATGACCACATTTATACACATGGATTGTGAATGTCTTGAAATGAAACAAAAGATTAAATACTTTCTCTATTGTTTAAAAGACATAACAAAGAAGAAACACAGCAAAATGAAATTAATTGACTTCTCTCATTTCATCTACCTAAAGTGACAAGTCAGATTTATTTAAACCTTGCGACCTTTTATTAGCGCATTGCATACCAATAATGACTTCCAGAACAAGATGTACAAATGATGTGAGACACAATCATACGAATTTATGAAGTTATTTTTGAGCAAACATTAATATCTCTACATTAACATTTTGAAGGAATTATTAAAAAATGTGCCTTAAGTCATTCTGTTTGTTAACGAATTCAATAACACTCAAGCAGGACCACCATGCACAGATGTTTTGTTGGCATATTAACTTGCATAAGGGGTGCTCACAACTGCAATGTGTAGGGCCTAGCAACACAATTTGTGAGCTTATAAAGTTACTGAAAAATAAATAATAAAATGCAATATATAGAAACTTCATTAAGTTTCTCCTTGTCTCAATATAATTAAAAGAATAGTTTCTAATAATTGACCAAGTACACAAGCATTTACTGCAATCTCAATGCAGCACTACGAGCACCAAACTTTTAGATTTTTCTATAGTAACTGATGGAAAAATCTTATGTAGTCAGAATTCATAATGGTCAGTCAGAAATAGTCAGTTTGGTGACCACAATAATATTGATGATGTAAGTATAATTTCTATGTACATCAATGGTATCATTTTACCATATTAAAAATGCAAATATTAAAAATAATATGGTTTTGGTGGGTGGCATGTTTTTGTATATAATTGACAAATGTATTAGAGTACTAATTTCTCCCCACATTATAATTAGTTTTGAATTCATTAACAGAACTTTTGAAATTAATAAATGTACATTTTGTAAGGAGCCATTATTTTTATTTACTTCACCATTCAGAATATCTATCAAAAACAGCAACTGTAGATTCAAGCTGAAGATGGTACTTTGATGGAACTATGATGATGGATGTCAACCTCAGGTCACACACATTTGAAGTCCTTCCCAAATAACACACTTTATCACTTCTCTCATTCAAAGAGGTCAAAGTGCCATTTTTAGCTCAAATCAAACAGTTGGAACCCTTCAAGGCACAAATTATTACATTCTAGCTTGTATGACTATAGGCAGTATTAGTGTATGGCCCACTGTAGATGGAGCTGCCACTAGATACTTCCTTCTTTCTACGACGCAGTGCTAACAAGACCAGCACTGTCACCACAACTGCCAACATCAGCACCAATCCAGCAATCGCAATGCCAATGGCAAAGTAACGCTGTGAAATGCAAATGCTGTTGGGGTCCTCTTCCTTCTGTAGAATAGTTTTACGATTAATTCATTAGCAAAGTTATCATGTTGAAGTTAGAGTCTTTGACCAATGAAAAATATTTTTGTAAATATGGAATACAAAGCAGACATAAATATAACAAGAATGTGAGTATCAAATGTTACCTTCATCAATAATTACATTCAATTACATTGGAACTTGTTTCTTTGATATTTCAAAGGGGAAGCAGTTATTATTAAATGACTAATGTTTCTTTAGGTGAATCAGCACACTAGTAAAGATAAATTTAATAATAAAGTAAGAGGAAAAATGAGTAACTGGAAAAATATAACTACAGAATAGCTTATTTTAAATTTCTGAAGTAGGTTTCAAGTTTTATAAGAAAGAAAATTGCTTTTAATATTTGTTACAACTTAAACAATATTTACAGTTATAATAATGTAAGAATTAAATTATTTTAAATGATATGCACTGATGCTCTTATTCAGACATCCTATGACTTTATCTAATTTATGATCTCATTTATCTGCAAGATAGTTCAAACTCGCCATCAATTGATCCTAACTTACCTAATAGTTTGAATAAAACAGCCTTTTGACCTTGAAAATATAATGTATATGTTTTTATCCTTTAAAAGAATACCTTGCAATGCACCTAATAACCAAGTTAATACTTCATTCTATATTGATACTCAAAGAATTGCATTAACTTGACATTGTGTTATTTTACTTCCCTAAAAGAAAGCTATAATATACAAAATATCAACGTGTATAACAATGAAATTCAATAACAATCAAGAGCTAGAAGGGGTGTTACACTGCATAAAGAATAAACCTGCTTAGAAGAGAAATCAAAGTTGCAGACTTCATAAATAAAACTGATCTTGAATATTCACAAAACTTCAGATGAAGAACAAAACAAAGAAATATAATTTTGCAAATAAAAGCAGGTGAGCAGAAAAATTAAAATTTAACCCACAGTAGATTTAAACAATTTTTATTACACAAGGAAATTAAATTTGACTATGTGAATAATAAGAAAAAAATGTGACCAACAACACAGGGGTTTCTAAAGAAGGCCTACAAATTCTGGCCCCTTCTTTTAGATCTATCACTCATGAATATTGCATATTTAGATTAAAATCTTCCATTTAAGGTACTTAAATAGGTCCTTTAAAAAGGAAAAAATTGGCTGTATAATTTTTTCAGAGGCAATATAAATTGACACGAAAAATCTTTTGCACATACGTTTTCCTTTATTCTAAACTGTTTTATTAAAAATATTTGCAGAAACTATTAAAAAAACACATATAGAAATACAAATGCTAAAACATACACTACTTTTACTACTTTATTTACTCAATCCTTGTCACCGGAAAATAATATTTTATATCCAAAACTTGTGACTGCGGCATATTTTAAAGCTGAAATAGTAGTTTAGTATTATTTGCCTCTTCCTCTTCTGATGTAAGATGCATGGTAATTTATAATTATTATATTATTCACATTTCAGCTTTAGTCAGATATTTCTTATTCCTAATAGTTTACACTAGTAGATACAGGGGTGGCATGCTCCCACACAGACATACACATTTTGTAATTTTACTTAATTTATTCAAAATAATTAGCACATATATATCTCATCGCATCCAAAAGCAGTATTCCTGTTATGAATCTACTTGTATATTTTTTATTTTATGCTTTGAAATAATAATAATAATAATAATAATAATAATAATAATAATAATAATAATAATAATAATAATAATAATAATAATAATAATAATAATAATAATAATAAAAAAAAATAATAAAAAAAATAATAAATGAAAATTACTATTCCAAAATTATGAATGGGGATCTGAACGAATTTCCCCCACCATATCTGGATTTACAACTGATGGTGGAAAATGTATCATTAAAGACTATGAATGTTGTTCTTTGATATTGTAAGGGTATGAAATGTATTCATAATTAATTTTGATTGTCTCTATCAAAAGGTATAAATAGGCATTAGCCAAAAATCCAAAGTCTAAAATTGGTCATGGCAGGCCACCCCCTAAAAAGCATGGTGTAAAAATACATTTAAAAAACAATAAACATTATTCTAAATGATGTCATATTTATGGAATTAGAATTAATGAATGAGTTATATAATTTTTTTAAGGTTGTCTCTGAGATAGACTTAAACTTATTTTACTTATAAAAGTATTCCTGTTAAAAATATAAACATTTGGTTATTTTTTTAATTTTCTAATTATTTATAAGTTAATATATTCAAATTGCTAAAAATGTATTAAGTAAATAGTTATTGACAAAATATATTCAATTAAAAAATAGTTTTCTTTAATTTTTTTAAAATGGCCCCTTTAAATAATTTCTGAAGCCGTCCTTTTAAGGAGTTGATGCTTACAGAGATGAGTTATGTAATTTCAAAACTATCCGAACGAACATTTGTTATGGGGATTTTGAAGCATATTAATTAGCTGAGCGGCACCGACCACTGCCTGGATGAGAATTCTATACGCTTGTTGCTTTGATCGATCGTCTACGTGGTACTAGGATCAATTCCAGGCAGATGCCCGAGCAGTACGTACATGAGGGCTGCTCAAATGCAAGAATTCGGGCCAGACTGCCCCGACGCCTTTCACTAGGCTAGAGCGCATCGCTCCCGAGCTCCCCCTCCTGCTGCAGGGCTGATGCAACAAGCAGCGGGCCACACAGATGGTGCTGGGCCACGGCACGCCAAGTGGGCGGCCCTACCCGAAATCACGCGTCACAGACCGCACGCGATCCTTCATTCCCCAATCTGTCCTCATTCCTATACCCCGGACAGAGCAACAGGCTGATCCTACATCCTCACCTCGTCGATCGCCCCCACCCCATTGATCAAGAGAACCGAGTGTCGAATATCTATCTGGGAGGAAGCGAGATCGACCAGCTGAGAATCTCCTGAAACGTTCTTTATTCCTGATTTTATATGAGCACTTCTGTCGTAATTTGGGTTTCCTATTGAGGAACTTTAGTAATTTTAATGTAATAAATTATAGTATGGACTCTGTGAACAACCCCATTTTTAAAGGGTTGAATTTTAACCTACAGGGTTTGAAAATGAGCATGGGCGTCACCAGCACGAAATTACTGGGAGACGATTGAATGATTGAATAGATGAGGAACAAATTACCGGGAAGTCTCTTCCAATATGCCCTGTAGTATAATATATAAAAAAAATATGGGACAGGGTGACGCGTTCCCCCATTCCGAGATGCTCATGAAAAATATCATTCAAGGGCTGTTTCTCAGGATAGGCAAAGAGGATAGCAAATCCTCTACAATCTCTCGAACTTCCGCAGCAAACTTTCTTACTGACTTACACTGCCCTCCCGCAAGGTTATTTTTATATAAAGCAATAGATTCGTGTGAAGGATATTAAGACGTGTTTATCTCCTGCTTCCATGAAAATTGCGAGAACGGTAACAGTTCGCGAGACGATTTCGGGAAGGACTTCGATAAGCACTGCCAGTTGCGTGGTTTACACATCTGACGTCACAATGCATGACTCCAGTATCCCCGTATCCCCAAGGAAGCCATTCAGATGCCAGTGCAGTCCTTGCCTCCGAGCACAATATGCGGTACATCAGATCCGCGCAGTGTTTATTAAAATGGCTTTTAGAAAGAGTACGTACTGAAGTGAGAAAAGCGAGCTTATTGAAGTAGTGCAGATGTGTTTATGTTGTAGTGTAGATAAGTTTAATGAATCGTGTTTTTGAACACTATTTTTATGATAATGGACAAACTTGGTCAGAGTAAAAACCATTATAAGGATTTGATTTTTATTTGTGGAAAGTTTCTTATTCAAGAGCGTTGTGGTTATTTTGATTTTTAAGATCTAAATGATTTGATATTGTGTAAAACAGATTTTTCTCCCACGTTTCATTTTCAAGTTAAAAACGCGTTTCTTTACACAATAAATCCTTGACTAATAAGCTTTCTGCCGAGGTATATTTACCTTTTCTTTTGAGACATCATCAAGGTCAAGTTTGCTGATATCTGTTGCCTCATTCACATACAAACCACTGTAAACTTCAATAGTAGCTGGCTGACCATCCTTTTCCTCTGCATCACGCTTCCTTCTGGCCACTGCATTTCCAGCACTGCAATCTGGAGGCTGCAACATTGAAATAAAACACCATGTAATTTCTATCTCAACTGAAATAAGGTTTATTCACCTAACCTTGTTCACTATTTTACTCACCAGGTCATCACATCCTCCATGTGCTTTTACACACAACTGCACATTACATTGGTAGTAAACCGATGCGGTGTATGGAAATTTGTGAGCATGGAAGTTAACTGATGCTGTTGTTTTTGTGGCACTGTATGTAAATGGTCCCATGATATCTCCATCAACAGGACATCTGGAACATAACGGTATTATCAATATCAGCAACTGCTACTGTAATAAGGGATTTCTCGTTTTACATTCTTACTGAAATAAAAATGCCATATAAATCGTTCTATTCTAATTGAACAATATCTTTTTTTAAGCTGCCCTATACGTTTGTTTTCATGTGATGAAAATTTACTTCTTTCAGACTTAGGTTCGTTTACGTCCCACAAAATACGTGATCGTTCTCTTTCCCGAGTTCTGTCCCATGGTCATGGAAAACGTCCAGACGTCAAAATATGCGTTTTTTCTTGGCCCCATTTTTTCGCTACTGGACTTTACAATTGGAAAAATACATATATTGTTGTTTTCTTCGTAAGAGCAAACGAAAAAAAAGGGACCTTAACGTGTATGTCGCGCATTTCCGGGGACGTTTTAGTGTTTAGAACCTAACCATTTGAAAGACAACTCTGAAGCGAAAAAGGTACTATATTCAAAACAAAAGCTGACCAAACCGTTCACGAGATTCTTTGCATCAGTGTTTGCATGTAAAAGAACTCTACAACACCACTAGTGAAACGTTTGTCTGAATAACTGTTAAGAATTTTGTCACCTGATAATAATAATAATAATAATAATAATAATAACAACAACAACAACAACATAGTTCTCAGCTGCAACACAAATTGAGAACAAACAGAATAAAATGTAATTAGTCTTATTGAAACCAAACCACAAATTATATGATCACTGTTTTAGTTGTCAATACAAATAAGTTAGGTGGCAAATGCAGCTTTAGACAGCGAAAGTATGTTGCATTTGCATAGCCGAGACTGGAGAAGACCAGTACGTATATGTGGACTAAAAATCAGAATGAAAATCTACCACATGGTGCAAAAAGGTGTAAAGGCAAAAATGAGTAAATATTGCCGAAGTTCATAAAAAAATACTCGTTCACAATGACCTGCATCAGCAAAAATGCAGAACAGACCACACAAGGTAGTTTTCCAAAAAGGAGCATGCTTATTGCACAATAACAAGTAAAATATTATTCTGTAACTAGACTAAACTAACTATTTTAACAAAATCATAGGCGGAACAACACAGTATTCGAATTTTAGTCAAAATTGAAAGTACATAATTGTTTTTGTACTTTATCCGAGTTCCCGGGTATCTAAAGAAACCACAGACCCTTCTCACATGGCCGGAGACTATTTTCTTTCAATGTCTGGGGGCATTGGAAAAGAGTAATTTTAATGCGTAAATTAGTTGATATTTCTGGATTTTCCCGCGTTTCTGGGTATCTAACGAAACAGACATCTCACAATGTCGAAGGCTGCGAAATTTTCTTTAAATTTCTGCACGCATTGGAATTTAGCAATTTTGATGTTTTCTGATTTTCCCGAATTCCTGGGAATGTAACGTAACAGTAGACATCCCTTACATTGCCGGATTCTGCGTTGTTTGCTTTCAATTTCTGCGTGCATTTGAAATTAAAAATATACATTATATCGAAGAAAATACCACTTTTACGCTTAAAGTAATATAAAAATTTATGAATATATAAATGGGAACATCGGCGGCAATTTCAAATAAATAGCGAAATTACAGTTTTCATGGCAATTTCATTGACACATTTAGATAGATAATTGTTACTTTTGTGTATGATTGTGATTGAATGAAATGTGTTATTTATTGACATAATATTCTATCAGTATTAACATCCTTGTCCCTAATTTGAATGCAATAGGTCTTAATTTGTGGGAGCCAGAGTTTGATCTCGATTTGAACGTTTTGGGTTTCAATTTTAATACGTTTAGTTTCAATTTTAATGTGATAGTTTTCAATAGGGTCATATTTGTTCTCGATTTCAGCGTCTTTGGACCCAATATGTTCGCGCTTGTTCCCAATTTATATGTGCCTTATTTCTAACTGAAAGTGAAAACGTTTGCTTTTAAAATAAGCGTAACGAAATTCACATGCTAAGAAGGAGTTCGTGGCTATAGCTCATATACGGGCTGAAACCAGTGTCGAATTTTTATTTTAAGAGGCCCTCAGCCTAACTAAACTATGAAGTCCTCTAATACTTTTAAAACTGAATACAGTTTATCAAAATTAACTTGAAAATAACTAATCATTACAATTTAAAATATTAACATAGTTTTACATATTTAGGAACTACTATAAAATACTGTTTAAAACAATATTGGGGACCTCCATTCAACGGGCAAACTAAAGAATATTTAGTCTGCTTATGGATTAATCTACCCCTGGCTGTTGCTGTAGTCTGTAGCAGTTCCAGGTAAAACATTTTGGTTTGGTTGGAACTTAGGGTTCACTCTTGCATACTTTCCAATAAATTCTAGGCAGCGTAATATCCATTCTGTTTTATTAATGTTCCACACTATATATTTACCAGGTTTTAATCGTTTCCAAATATATTACCATTTTTGTGTTCTCTCATAATATTCTTTACACCAGGCAGTAATATCGAGTCTTGTGACTTTAAACAGAGAACGCCCTGAGAAGGGAATAAACTTATCGAGTGAATGTGCTTCAACATGCCAGACAAGAATGAAAAGTACTTATAAAACGGCATGCTGAGCTAGAAGCTGAAACGCCATCATTGCCAAAGTTTACATGATTTTGATAGTGAAACACAAACAGATTTGAGTTATCAAATACCAATACATGCCATGACATTTAAGCGAACATTAGCTAGTATTGTGAACATTACTAATCTAAATATTTAATAAATATAACGAGACATTACTCCTTACCTGAAAATATTTTAAGCCTCGTATATGCTGTTTTATTAATTATGTAATTTTACGTTCTTTGGCTGAGATTGCATTTGCTGCAATTGGGGTGAAGTAAATTGGGCCAAGATAAAGAGAAGGTAAAGAACAAGAGAAGGTAAAGAACAAGAGAAGGAGAAGGTAAAGAACAAGAGAAGGAGAAGGTAAAGAGCAAGAGAAGGAGAAGGTAAAGAGCAAGAGAGGGAGAAGGTAAAGAACAAGAGAAGGAGAAGGTAAAGAACAAGAGAAGAAGGTAAAGAACAAGAGAAGAAGGTAAAGAACAAGAGAAGGAGAAGGTAAAGAGCAAGAGAGGGAGAAGGTAAAGAACAAGAGGAGAAGGTAAAGAACAAGAGAAGGAGAAGGTAAAGAACAAGAGAAGGAGGAGGAGAACGAAGAGAAAGGCGAATAAAAAGGAAAAAGCCGAAGAGAGAAGGGAGAGAGACGCAGAAAGAGGAGAGAGACGAAGAAACAGAAGAAAGGCGAATACTGTGCAGAAAGACGCAGGATGAAGACAAAGAGAAGGCGAAAGAGGAGAGCAGAAAGAGAAGGGGCGGTGGCGCTCACCCGCGGTCGTCCAGCAGCTTCTGCTCGCCCCAGCCGAGGCCGTCCCGCACCAGGCAGTCGGAGACGCGCAGGCCGAAGGCGTCCTGCGGGTCCAGGGCCACGACGAGCGTCAGCGGGTCGCCGATTCGCACGTTCTCCGCCACCTCGCGCAGCGCCGGGTCGCCCGAGAAGATGCGCATCGAGCAGCCGGGCATGGGCGCCGTCGCCGTCAGCGGCGTCGCGTCCAGCAGCCTGCCACAGCACCGCACTCAGTAAGATCGGGATGGAGCAGTGCAACTACTCTCACTACTGCAGTGTCCGCGTTGCCACTGCAGTGTCCACGTTGCCACTGCAGTGTCCACGTTGCCACTGCAGTGTCCACGTTGCCACTGCAGTGTCCACGTTGCCACTGCAGTGTCCACGTTGCCACTGCAGTGTCCACGTTGCCACTGCAGTGTCTACACCCATTTTCAGTGAAACCTCTAAAATTTGGAAAATGCATTTTTTTTTTCATTCCTTCACATTCCTGAAGATGAAATTTCGAAAATCGCAGAAGTTCAACTTTCTTTTTGATACATCGCGGCGCGTCTCGACTACATGTCTCGATACACGTAAGCAGTAAAACAACTTCTCGCGGATAGTATCTGTCAAAGTTTAAATCCCAAACGTGGCAGATATGTTTTGCGAGTTGGAAACACTACTGCAGGTTAAACTAGTATTATAATAATAGTTATAGAACCATTACATACATACATACGAAAAAGTATGTGCTGTTGAAGAAACACTAGCTTAATTTACTTTGAGAACTTCGTTAACTTCAATATATAAATTTTTAAACAAACCGTCGTGACTTGAACTAAAATTCCGCGGAGGGGCATACTTGCATCGATGAGTGCACCAACACCCCCGAAAAAAAAGTGACGCCACGGCGTCGTGCTTTTGAGGTACTCACGAGACGTTCATGGCGTTGGAGACGGTGCGGTCCCGGGGCTGGTAGCGGCAGCGCACGTGGAAGCCGCGGCCCTGGTTCGTCACCAGCTTCAGGTGGGGCTGCACCACGATGGTGTTGAAGTACTCGATGCCGCCGTCGTCCTGCAGCAACAGCGAAAGCGCCACCAGCGTCAACGAGGAAAGGTGGAATTGAAAGACGTGTATTGAAAGACTGGCGTCTAGAAATTCCACTTTCGAGATACGCGACTGTTATCCGTACGGGTAAACACGAGCGTCTGCGGCCCAACCCTCTCGGGTACGAGTAAATCTAGCACCACCCTAGTCGTTTAGAGGTTGTACGTAATAACACTGTTATAAAATTAAATTTTCTTGGATTAAAATCTGAATGTCATTGATCACCGATTTCTTTCATATCACGATTTTCGGATGTTCGATAAACGTTAGATTGTTCCTTAAATATATTTTTGAGTGCCTATGTTAGAAAAAATAAATGCTTGAACTTTTGGGCTCTAATTATAATTAATCTCAGAGCATTGATTTAATACATTACACAATACGTCTCTTTCCGATCGAACCAATTTTAAATCTGAGGAATTCAGATCAAACTGACTTTTGGCTATACTAGGGTCTAAAGAGTTAGGGTTTTCTGATCATTTGACTGTTTTTCTTTCCATTTCTACCCTCCAATAAAAATAGCATATCAAAATACCAATAACAGTGGTAGTAGCAGAAATCTCGTGGTAGTTGATATAAGAATGCGTGTCAGATAATGAACCACGACAAAAAGTGTGCAAAGTTAATAAAAAATAAATAAATGGACACAAAGAAAAACTTGTTTTCGGGAACATTTACCGGAAACCATCATTACTGGATGTTACAGCGTGAACTGAAGTGGAGAACATTATCAAACCTACAACGGAAGAACCATATAAACGAGACGAATACTATACGGCGTTAACATAATCATTTATACGCTATTACGTTTTCCAACGTATCAGCAATCTCTCACGTGTATTTTAATATGGTACGATTTAAAGGTGCTTTGACGCGCAGGCAAAGGAAGCAGCAGCCTATGGTGGTAAATTTCTAGGCGGATCCATATTTTGGGAAATTATCGAAACAATTATTACACAATTTGAAAATAATATAAAGGATTATTTAATCATTTAGTAATAGTCTAAAATAGCTATCTTCCAAGAAATGTTAATACAATTGCAAGTTTTAATGTATAAATGATGTTTATGTAGCTAACGAAAGAAAAAATGTAAGTAACATTCTTAATCAATCATGTTTGTAAGGTAACCACACGTCCCTTGTTACTCGGATAGTCCCTTTTCTTGAGTCCTTGTCCCGTATTTTGTTGATAAGAAAACGGAACGATATTTTAGGAAGTGAAAATGAGCTTATCATTTCAGCTTGTATAAATGCTTTATCGCTATCGATATCATTACCGAGAAATTCAATAATAATCCGAACCTTCTGCTTCTGTTTCTGTGCGACTTAGCATGCAATCTTAATTGAGGAATACAGGCCAACTTTATTATGAATAAAAGTGCAAATGAAACAAATGTTGTTTCTTTTGTTTTTTCAATTCTAATGTTCTTTTTTGGCATTGTGTTCCGTCAGTTTTGATTAGGCCTTTTTGTGTTGTGCAGCCCGTTTGTTAGTAAAGAAAAAACACAATGTCCCGTTTTTTGTTTTTTTTTGTTTTGTTTTGTTTTTTTAAGATCTGATCACCTGCTGTCTTCATTCTCAACGCATTCGCGCAATGGAGCGCGTGGGTGACTCACCAGTTCGGAGCTCATGGTGTTGCAGGAGCGCAACGGCAGGCGGTAGCTGACGGGCGAGGGGCTGTGCACGAACTCGGCGAGGCACGAGCTGTTCTTGGAGAGGCCCCGCGGGTAGATGAGGCCGCTGAAGGCGGCGCCCGCGCGCGTCCGCACCGCCACGCGCATGTGCTCCGACGCACACTCCACGCGCACGTCGCCGGACAGCTCGGCGGCGCCGGGCCCTGCGCACACCGCACGCGCGCTCAGTCGCACACCTCCGAGGAGCGGGCTTCGAGGTCCGCGCGCACACCTCTGCGGCACACGACTCCACGGAGCAGAACTCGAGGTCACGTGCACACAGACACACCTCCGAGGAGCGGGCCTCGAGGGGCGCGCGCACACCTCTGCGGCACATGACTCCACGGAGCAGAACTCGAGGTCACGTGCACACACACACACACACACACCTCCAAGGAAGGGGACTCGAGGGCCGCGCGCACACCTCTGCGGCACACGACTCCACGGAGTACACACACTTCCACGGACTCGAGGACCGCGTGCACATGCTCACCACTCCTCGAATTCAAGGAACAGGAACGTAAAGAGGCACGTGCACACCACTGCAACACATGTCTCGGAGAAGGACTAAGGTCACGTGCACACCTGTCTTGACACACACCTCCAAGGAAGGGGACTCGAGGGGCGCGTGCACGCCACTCCGACACGCAACTCCAAGGAACGGGTCTCAAGGTGCATGTGCACACCACTGCGGCACACGATTCCACGGAGCACACACACTTCCACGGAAGGGGACTCGAGGACCGTGTGCACGTGCTCATACGAATTCAAGGAACAGGAACGTAAAGGGGCACGTGTACACCACCGCGCCACACGTCTCGGAGCAGAACTCGAGGTCACGTGCACACACACACACCTCCAAGGAGCGGGACTCGAGGGGCGCGCGCACACCTCTGCGGCACACGACTCCACGGAGCACACACACTTCCAAGGAAGGGTACTCGAGGGGACCGTGAACGTGCTCACCACTCCGATATAGAAATTCAAGTAACAGGAACGTAAAGGGGCACGTGCACACCACTGCGACACACGTCTCGGAGAAGGAATAAGGGCACGTGCACACCAGTCTTGACACACACCTCCAAGGAACGGGACTCGAGAGGCGCGTGCACACCTCTGCGGCACACGACTCCACGGAGCAGAACTCGAGGTCACGTGCACACACACTTCCAAGGAAGGGGACTCGAGGACCGCGTGCACGTGCTCACCACTCCGACATACGCATTCAAGGAACAGGAACGTAAAGGGGCACACGCACACCACAGACACACGTCTCGGAGGACTAAGGTCACGTGCGCAACTGTCTTAACACAAACTTCCAAGGAACGGGTCTCGAGGTGCATGTGCACACCACTGCGGCACACGACTCCACGGAGCAGAACTCGAGGTCACGTGCATACACACACCTCCAAGGAAGAGACTCGAGGGGCGCGTGCACGCATCTCCGACAGCCAACTTCAAGGAACGGGTCTTGAGGTGCATGTGCACACCACTGAGGCACACGACTCCTCGGAGAAGAACTCGAGGTCACGTGCACACACACACCTCCAAGGAGTGGGACTCGAGGGGCGCATGAACGTGCTCACCACTCCGACATACGAATTCAAGGAACAGGAACGTAAAGAGGCACTTGCACACACTGCGAAACACGTCTCAGAGAAGGACTAAGGTCACGTACACACCAGTCTTCACCCCTCCCCAAGGAACGGGACTCAATGGGCACGTGCCCACGACTCCTGCACACGCTTCCAGGAACAGGAGTCACAGGGCACGAGCACATCACTCCAACACAAACCTTCACGAAACAAGACACTAACAACTCCATGGAACATGATATTAAAGGCACTGGCACACCACATCCACATGCACTGAACAGGACTTCACGGACACGTGCAAGCCACACACACACTCACACGCACACAACTCCAAGGAATAGAACTCAAGAGGCACGTGCACTCCCTCATGCGCTCTAACGCGCGCTCCACATGCACATTGCCCGCGCTCGAACGCCACACTGGAGCATATCCGCACTCCGATACGGAAAAGTACTCGAGGAGAAAGGGCGCATGCTCACTTCGAAAATCACAGCAGAATGAAGGTGACTGACGAGGGGGTGTTTGGATGGAAACTTGGTATTTTATGTTCCAGTACATTATGAAGACCCAAAATATCGATACTTACACACGTAATACCCATTTTCTATCTGCCATAGTCATTATTAGAGTTACCACTAAAGAGGGCAACTCAGAGAAAAGAACTCCTGGAGCGGAGCGCCGCCAGACTTCGAAAACGTCCGGGCCGTGGTACGAGCAGAAACGATGACACGGAATGGCTGGGACACGAGGGGCAGTGGTCTTGCCTGAATCTCAGACCCTAATGTGAATTATACATCTAAAACCCCTCGACCATACTCGCCATACTGCGTGCGGCCGGCCTTCAGTTTCTCATGGGCGTCAGTAGAATCTGTAGTGTGCACGAATGGTTTCGTGATTTGTTTAGCACTCCTATGGCAATACTTAGATATAGCAATGTATGGTTTCTTTAGAGCTAATTCTGGTGACTATCGTACGCTGTCTGTAGCAAGTATTTACAGGCCCATACCCACGTGTGATTTTAGCAAATCTGATAACAACAAATATATCATGGTGATTTTGTGTATAACAATGGATAATGGCGCCTTTGGGGAGGATAGAATGGATAACTGTTTCGTACTATCAAATGAAAAATGACAAGACCAAACTTTTTCTTTTGCAACTTTTTTCCTTTCAACAGAAGTGGATACCATAAGCTTCCGATTTTTCTAGTGAATGGGGCAACGAAATTACTTTTGGAAGGAAGCAGATCAAGGAGTAGATCAAGGCAAACGTTTGCGAAGGACGTTAAGGAGAAAATAAATTCCCGGTCATTTTAAGCCCACGACCTTAAGGTGAAGAGGATCCAGAAGAAATAATTCCTGTTGTAAATGAGAGTTACTTGCAGTGGACCCCGTTTCTCCAATACTGTTTATCTGGTTTAACCAAATTCAAAAAACCAGACCTTGGACAACCGGTTATTGTCAAACCTAAAAAGCACTATACGACCAAGACAACGTAAACCGTCGAACTGGGGACCGCAAACTCTGTGTCCTAATGTCCTAGAGGTCGAATTGCATGGAGGCGTACACGCGTGGGGGGCCAGGGTTCGCCTCTTCGCCAGGATGAGCTTCCAGTGGTCAGACATGTGTGAAGGCCGCGGGACAAGCGTACCACCTCGTTTTCCAAGAGACACTTACGACCCAATTAGTTCATTCGCCTGACATCCGCGTTTGAACGGTAGTGCCCGAGCCATTCTATTATTTAGTTTGTATAATTAATTAATTCATTTTCATAATTAATTAACCAATTAATTCATTTTGTACTTAAATTAATCAATTAATTCATTTTAATTAATCAATTAATTATTTTTGTATTATATACAACAATTAATTCATTTTGTATTATGTATATTAATTAAGGAAATTGTTTGTTCTATCACGAACATATGTATTGTTAATTGAATTGGCTACAGAGTTTGTACCGACAGATCGAATGATATAAACACTGTCTGTCGTTAAAAACTCTGTGGTCAAATTCAATTAACAATATATAATTTTGTATTATTTATTTATTATATGTTTATTTATCAGGGGTAACCAGTTAAAAATTATGGAATGAAAGCAAATTCCCATTCTGATAATTCTTGCTTCGTTTTCGTCTTCTAGGGACCACGAGACAATTTCCTTTTGCAGTGCTCTTTCTTCTTCTCCAGTACTCCATCTTCCTACTGTGTTTCATTTTCCTTTCTTCGGACCATTTTCCACCAGTTTTCCTCTCCTTCCTTGGTACCCTTTCGTTTTTTGAAATTTATTTTTAGAAATCTCTCTCTATTGTTTCTTCTTCTCTTTTAGCGTTTCTATCTATAACTTTCTTAATATTCCATATCTTTGATAATTCATCATAATGAACATTAGAACATTATTTAAAGTTGATTTAATGTGTTAAACAGTTTACCATATCTCTTGAGCAACAGCTACAAGCTTAACGTTTTAAAGAAAGGATAAGATTTTCTATCTATTAACAGTCAGCAAATTAAAAACTAACTTGTCATATGTTAATGAATTAAGTTTCTATCCATTGTATTTCTATCAACAAAAACTAGTTAATAAAGAATGATTCATTTTTAAACTATTCCATTTGGTATATGTATGAAATTACCACTTTTCAAACATGATATTGGAAGTGAATATCGTAGTAATGTTTACCGTACTATTGCAGTGTGAAAATATGTTTTCCTTTAATTTGAGGACTTGCACATGCGTACACATAGGTGTACGTAAACCTAGTGCATTCCTTGTGATTTCGACTGGCTAGACTTCATAGACCTGCTTTTCCTATAACAATTTACACGTAATCCGCGTTTTGCGTTATTTGTTAATGCTGGACCAAAACTTCGAACAAATGTGTTGATGTTGATAAAGGATATAGTTATTATGAATTATTTAAAATTGCTGATGAGTCATACCCATGCCATCGTAACACAAAGGAAAAAGACAGTCATTGTCCAAGTTACATGCTATCCTAAGGATATCCTGAAGAATGGCTTAAGTCAGGTGTTTACGGTCGGAAAGAATCATAAAAAAGGTGCTTACTAAGCGTTAAGGATTACCACGCAAATTATCACGTTAAGAATGAAATACAGTTGTAAGTAGTTGAGAGAAAATACTTCTCAATCTGTCATCTTCAGATTTTACCAACAGTGTTATATAATAAGAAACATGCTTTTCAAAGGGACTGATGGGGGAATTAGATTCCTCACAATTTCAATCGCCCGTCAATTGCAGAACTCGCACAGTAAGGTAATAAATATAGATATACTGATAAATGCCACTGTGAAGGAACTGCAGGCAACCGCGCGTCGCGATACGGAAAGTTACTTAAAAGAAGTCGTGTGTGAAGGAGGTCGTGTGAAGTTTGTGGTAGCATCATTGAGTAAGTCGTCCTACGATTATAGATATCGCACTGATGTTTCATCGAAGGTTAAACTTCCATGGTAAAGTTTTCGGTGGCGCAGATAGTAATTGCAAAATTGTACTGACAATGAGTCTACCGAACATCTGCTTCTGTGGTGAAATAATTGCGAGTTCCATAATCGAAACAGAGTTTGCGGGATTGAACCCGAGAGGTTTTAAGGAGACTTTATTTCCCTCACAAAGGAAAGGAAAGGAAGTCAATTGTCTCATGTCATAGATCTGCAACATGTACGAGAACCTCATTCCAAAATGACACATGAGGGCTAAATAATATAACTCAGAAGAATTACTTGGGTATTAAGTATAATTATACTTTTAATTTATTATAGGTTATCGTTTTTTAATGGAACACCCTATTCGTGTTGATAATCTTTCTATTAACGTAATTATCAGTTGTTACATCATTATCATATTAACATTATTATAATTATAAACCATTTACTTAGTACGAACAGACAACGTTTCGATCCTATTTTGGGATCTTATTTATGTCAAATGCTGGAAAGGTAATAAATATAGAGTACACATAAATCTCAGTGAGACATTCACGCCCGAGAAGAAATCTTTTGTAGATTTTGGCAAGAAAGTCTGCGAAAGAAACGTGACCTAATTCTCTTTGAAATGGAGATTGCAAGACCTGCGGAGGGAAACGATTTTGGCTGTACCATGATGTAAGTGCTGCGCATGGCGACACCGTATAAAATCCTATCAACAAAAACCTTTGGTTCGTAAGCCTCACAGACGAATTAAAATCCATGCACAACATATAAGAGGATATACGTTTCAAAACAGGGTAAAATACTTTACCTACTTATATTGTTTGAAGATAAACTTTGTGAAACAGAGGTCAATATCATTTTAAGCGTTATTAGAACACAAGTCTTCTAATAATAAACCTCACTTAGTTGGTAATTTTATTCTCAATTTCACTCTTTATGGGTAATTGGTGGGGAAGAGATTATGGAGCCCAAGAAAACGTGCGGAGATTGTACTTCTACCCTACACGTTACATACAATTTTTACTGTTTATTTTTGTGACGACCGCGAACTCGCTTTGAGCACCACACATTTCATATGAAGCGACAGATCGTCTGATATTACCCGGCACGTCAACTGCTATGGTCATTCGGTAGCTTTCGTTTCCCACTGGTGATATCCGGCGCCGACCTACAAGTCAGTTTGCGGGGATTCCTTCTCGAGGTGTCTCCCCTCGGCAGGGCACTGCCCCACCCGCAACAAGCTCTAAGCTCCCAACTGGTCTCCTGGCATGTGTGTGTGTGTGTGAGCGAGAGAGAGTGAAGGGAGAGGATAGGATAAGAAATAGGAAGGTGAATGGGCACGGTACCAGTCCCATTTATTAGCGTACTGCTAGTACTGATAATATTCGTCCAGCTATCTAGCTAGAGTCGAAAATCCGCCACCGAATCCTAGCGTTAATGCGGACTCTGAGCTAATTCAGCCGGTGGAGCGACCGATATGTGAACTCCAGTTCTAACGGTGGAAGACGAGCAAAATGACCGGTACAACAGGCGTCGCCCAACATCGTGGGCGCAACACCAAAGCCCGCAGAAAGATCAGATCGTGAAACGGTGCACAGGCCATCTGACGGCAGCGACTCGTGGCGCGGCGCGTGGGTCGCGGAGCGGCGGGCAGTGGGCGGTGGGCGGTGGGCAGTGGGTGGTGGGTGGTGGGCGGTGGGCGGTGGGCGAGAGGAGGTGGGCGGTGGGTGGCGTCCGCCCACCCGCTCGCTCCCTTTATGGTGAAGCGACTCCGCTCCCTCTCACGCTCCAGCTGCTGACTCCACGCTCCTGCACTCGCCGTTCCCCGGTGCAGCCTGTGCGCGCCTCTCGCGCGGGGAAACTGCTTCAACCTTCGCGGCCACAAAGCGCACACTCTGGCGCGCCTGAGGTTACACCCAGTGCAGGCATTTTCGTCTACTGAACGTTCCCCGAAATTTACGTAAGTGGAGAGTATCGTAAAAAATGCGTCCTTCAGCGACACCGCTGGTACAAGTAAATCGAATAACCAGCTTATCGTGGCGCCTCCGGTGGGTTTTTTCATGCTAAAACATCTTTTTGTGCAATGCCAGTTCACAATGACAGGAATTATTCGGAGAGATTTATGTTATGCCGGAAGGACGGTATTCACAGTGCTTCACCACTAGTTACCTTAAAACTCCCCCCAACCCCCCCTTTAAAAACTCTCTTAAAACGCCCAATTTATCTCATAAGTGAGCGCCTTTACGAAAAGTACTGAACAATGCTCGGCTGATATCGCAAGAAAAGGACTTAGATATAGCAGTGCCTGTGTCAGAGATGCCAGTGACGGATGGTTTCTGGATTTCGACTATAGCTAGTTAGCTAGGTCGGGTTCAGCAGCTGTCTAGAAGGGAATTCTAGGAGCCGGTTACTCTGATCGGTAGTTTTACTTGGTTTCTCCGTTCAATATCATGCAAATGCCGAAGCAGTAACCTAACAAACGGGCCACCGACCGCGCGCGATCTATCCTTCCTCTTCCTTGTAGTATTTTCTCCTCTTGCTTACAGTCATGCACACACATGACTAGAGAGCCGTTAGACGTTTAGAGCTTGTTCCGTCGGGGGCGGTGCCTGTTGTTGAAAGGTTAGGAAAAAACTCCGCCAGCCGACGCGTAGACAGATACCGGATTTTGCCATCCAACAGGGGAAGATCACTTCCAACTTCGGCGATAAAAGCATCCACTACTTTTACTTGACCAATGACCTTAGCAGTTGGGGTGCCCGGAAACACTGATCAATAATTTATCAGCCTCATGCCGTCAGGTCATATGAGCTGCTCTTCGGTATAATTAAGTAAAGGTGACTTGGGTAGCGCTCTTGCCATCGGAGGGGCAGAGACATCGGCAGCGTGGCAACGTCCCAGCTGGAGAGGCTGCTCACGCGGGGCCGAGGGCCATCGACAGGGCGTCCGCCGCGCGCCTCTTCCGGGGCGGCGTCGGCGAGCGCGGGGCGAGAGGGAGGGAGGGGAGGGAAGGGGAGGGGAGGCGACGCAAGAAGCGTCGCGGAGCGGAGGCGAGCGGCGAGCGGCCGGCGCGGGCGGCAGCGGAGGCGGAGGCAGCGGGTCGAAGACCCCTCGCCTCTTCGCCCGCCTCGTCCGCCGCGCCGTCCGCCTCGCCAGCGGCCGGCCGCCCGGCGCGCGGCCAGGCAGGGCGGGTGGCGTGCGGTTGCGCGCCGCTGAATGCCAATGGTTCACCTTCCTGGTCTCCCTTTTCGGGAGGCGCCGCGAGCCGCGCGCAGCCTTGGGAGGCGCGGGCGAGGCCTTACAATTGCCGACAGCGGGAGCACGCGGGGGGGACCCGTGGTGGAATGGTCAGACTAACAAATTTCCACCTCTGAGTCCGGGGCTCAAATCCAGGTCCGTTCGTGGGGAATTTGCGCTTGACACAGCCGGCCGCGTCAGGTTTCTCGGGGTCCTTCCACATCCCCTGCCCCTCATTCCACCCTCCACCCTCCTGCCAGTCATCCTCTAAACCAGGGGTGTCCAACTTGCAAGGCACCAAGAGCCAAAATTAATCTTTAATATGATTGCGGGCCGTATTTACTTTAGTCGAGTAATCAACATCTGACTTGCGAGATTTTCACTTTTGACTAATAACCTTTCTCAGGCCATGATAAATGGTACCGTGGGCCGCCAGTTGGACAACCCTTGTCTCAATAATAGCAACATCGCTCATTCATAAAAACATTCATTCCTGGTAAGGGCGGGAAAACTGAGGATCACAAGGAACATTAAAGTGGCGTGATATATCTACAAACATATGCATACGAAGGTAAAAGAAGAAATGACTTCCAAATATATTTTTCATTTCAATCTTTACAAATATCTGATAAATAATTTTAATGTTTTATATACAGTTTATACTGAATTTTTAAGCGCTCTCATTCTACATGGCACGCTGTTAATACATCTTTTACCCTCTTGTTTAATGCCATATTTTTTGTAGATATCTCTACTGATTGATCTTTTTTGGTATAATGGTTTCCTTTTGATTTTTGTTCACTGCCACAGTGGTAAGTTGCGATAGTCGCGAAAGCAGGATCGCCCAGAGAAAATAAGAGGCGTAGGGCAGTAAATCCACGGGACACCGTATTTCCAACGAAAGTTTCCTGACCTCCCCCAACGCTTAAATAAAATATATTTCTTCATGCCCCAGAAAAAAAACCTTACTGCGGGTAATTTGCATTATAAATAAATACATTTTTATTCCGAACCCAAAAAAGTAATTCGGGGCCTAAATGAAGTCGGAGCCTGGGACAAGTTGCCCCTGCGGCCCGCAGTGACCCAGTGCAAAATTATCATCTAATAATAGGAAAGAGAAATAACGCGTAAATGATTATTTGATTTCGTCTTTGATAAGTGCGTGGGGTTGAGAGAGAGCCGAATAGCAGGAGAGTGCCAATGTGCCAATCTGCACAAGGCCGTTGGCGAGCGCTTGGGCGTGTCCTTACCGAAAAGAGGCAGCTGCGCCGCCTTCGCCGCCGGGAGCCCCGCCGCCATCAGCGCCAGCGCCGCCTGCAACACAGCACATCCCACATGAGACTCCTCACACAGAGCAATGTCCTTGGAAGGTCCTCAACTAAAATCGTACAAGTTCAAATGCTAGGTCATTTTTCCCCGCTCTCGCAACAGATGTTAGATATCAGGAATAATTTGGAGTTCAAAAAGCTTAACATTTCATTTTTTTATTTAAAGTAAAACCAGTTAAAAACTGTGTGACGTACAGTACGTCAATCTGTGCGTCAATCGTGCGTCAGTACGTCAATCTGTGCACGGGTTCTTGAGCTCTGCCGTAACTCATACACATATTAAGTTAAATTTTGAATAAAGGCAGGTCGGGAAATTTCCAGGACTACGCCGTAAAAGCAAGCATGTAATATTAAACACAAGGCACATATACCTAATGAAACCAAGAATTAGAAACGCTAGGAAATGAAACGTGTGATGGACCAAATGTGATTTTGTATGCAGTGGAAGTATAGATAATTGCGCCCCGTTTGTAATAATTTGTTATCTTCCTGATGACGATGCAAGGGTCATTACGAAGTAAGTAGCAAACTAGGTACATTTAAGTCGGAGGTGAGTGTGCAAAAAAAGATTTTATGCATCTCGTACACGGAGGGTTGTTTTCGAACTCAAAAATGTATCAACTTCACTCCAAACGTATCACTTCACGGTCTTGATATATAATCTATTCAAGACCCTATAAACTTGACATAACCTATTATTTTTGTACACTCATCCTTTACTGTACTGTTACTTGTCCTTTAAGTTGCGGTTTCACGGAGCCAAAACTTTTTACTAGCTCGGCGAACGTGAGCAGATGTGATGCGCAGAAATTCACAGCGCTCCATTCAATACTTAAGGCAATAACGATGCGTTTTAATTTTTTTAAAAATTTCTTTATTGCTCTCCTGTTCAGCAAATCATGCTTTTCAGGGAGTTGCCTGGCATATCAATCACATAACATTTTGGATTTTTATCCTAATTTTTGCTATTTGTATTTTAGCTGAGTGTAACCTTTGTAAGATGGTGATTATACATGTATTTTATTTACAACGATGCTTGATATCCTATGAACATACAACAATGATTTACGGACCGCCAACCCTTACATTGCAGAAACAGAACGAATTATGTACGTCATTTATTTAGCCAGACGAAAGAAAGTATTCATACTCGCTTTATTACAGGACAAAAATTGCCACTTTAAGAGTTAAGTGAACAAAAAACATTGCGCAGAATCACCTATGCGAACAGACACACGTGGCACGGAATCGGCAATCAAATTTTAAAAAAATGTATTTATATTCTGGAAATATACAAATACATATCCTGGAAATTACAAAGTTCAGTTAATGTTCAACTTAACATTTGCATTTACTGACTTACAATCTAACTTAATCTAATTTATTGTTTTGTTTGGTCATTTACCAATATTGTTCGAGGATTTGACACTTAACTACCATTTGCACTACGCAAGTCTTTATATCCATTTACAGACTACACAGAGCTGCCGAGATGCCCTAAGTTGGGGAATAACGGTACGAAACTACTTCACTTTCCGTGAGCATGGCGAAACGGCATGCCTGCTGTTTCTTGAACTTCTGCAAGACGAGTCAAGAGAAAGGCGTCTACCTTGGCGATGACTCATCGACGGTCGATTGATTGATAATTAGTGATTCCAGGCGCGCCAACTACCAGGGTAATTATTCCCGTATGTGTAGTGAGCGTTTTTTTCTTGGGAGGCTGCAGTGGTCTTCCCCATTGTAATGCGAGACCCGGTGTCGAGCTACCAACGGCTAGTGGGGTTTTCCCCAACTCAGGTATCTCCCACCACCAGGACACCGCCCCAGCGTAAAATCACGCCCGGTCACCCGGCACGTGTGGTAGTGTAATGCAAGATAGTGAAGGTGTGTGTAAGGGGTGACGATGGGGCAAGGAAGAGGTAGGAAAGATCGCGCGCGGTCTGTGGCCCAGTTGTTACGGTACTGCTCCGGCGTTCGCCTTGTGTTGATCGGAAAACTACTGATCAAAGCTGACAGACGCAAGAATTCTCCTCCAGACAGCGACCTCGCTGACAAGCTAGCGTCGAAAATCTTGCCACCATCGGGACGAACCTAGGTCCTCCCGATCACGGACACTGCAGTGACATTAGTTAATGCCCTGAGCCATCCCTCCTCGGTGCCCCTCGACGGAAAATAATAGTTTTGGAAGGGTAGTATGGGGTTGATAGTCGGAGCTAGACGCAACAGACATTCGATATCTGAAGTTTGATTTCCCCGTTTTCGTGTGAAGGGTGGATCGCGAGTCCCGCATTAATGGCACTACCTCCCATCAAGGAGAGCACAGTGGCTACTCACATGTTCCTAGTGACCGCTACCGCGACGTCTAAGCAGAGTCGCCGATGCGAACAGCGAACAGACACACGTGACAAGGAAGCGGCAATCAATTTTTGTAAATTATATTCTGGATGGCATTACAAAGTTCAGTTAATGTTCACTTTACTTTTGCAATTACTGTCTTACAATATAACTTAATATAATTTACTACTAAAACTAACCTACATTTGATGAAGGGCACAAAGCACCTCACAAAGCACCTCAATTAATTTATTCTAGATTTCTACTTTGGTTGATCAATTGCAGTTGCAGGTTCGAGCAAATATTATTGGCGAGATGTGCAATATGGTGAGTGAATGGTTTGATGTTTAATTCGGTGTGTAGTTTCTTGTTGGAAATATACCAGGGAGCTTGGGTGATGGATCTTAAGAATTTGTTTTCGGACATTTTTGTATATTATATTTGGTAGCATTTGTGCGCATTGGCCAGGCGCACAGGAGGATGGGCCAAGAGGCAATCTATGCAGGATACCAACAGTGTATTTCAGAGGTCAGGGCATTACAATTCGATTCCGTTAGGGTACAGCAACTGAAGATCGACAACACGGCTGTTACTATATATTAATTAACTAATTAATGAATTTAACCTCCCAAACAGTCAAAAACTGTATGGACGTATGGGGGGAGAAGTGGCATTTTTGTACGTTCGCGTATCTTCATCTCAGGTTATTTTCTAGTTTTATATATTAATAATTTCTTAAGACGCTTCGCCATGTTGCCAAATATTGTGTTAAAAACTTGCGTTTCTCCGAAAACCGTTTAACCCTATCTTGAACTACAAGCTGAAAGTGAATACTTTCCCTTTACTGAAATATTGTGTTTTTGGATATCCGTAAGTTTGGAAATAAGCTCTTTATTTATGAATAAAAGTATGACAATGGTATTTATGACAATCGTTTTTTGCAAAACTTGAAAATAAATATTCGTTCCCATATAATAAAAACTACTTGCACAGAGAATTGAGCAGCAGGTTTTGCTTTTATCCCTTATCGTTTCCCACGTGAAGGTATGCGATTCAACACCACGAAGACATTAGGCTATTTGATCGCACTGTACAAGAAATGACTATTTACCACAAAGACTCTCACCGAACTTGTGCGCAGTAGTGAAGCTCCATTTACTGTCCAGACGCAAGGCAAGGACTCCGTCTCCGTCTCGCCCGTCCGCTTTTGGTCAATGAATCACGTGAAACTGTAAAATCCGACTATCACATGCAATCGACATTGCGGACTTCACTGTGGGCTGAATAATACTTGAATTGCGTCCTACGTGATTGGCAAACTCTACTGTGCATCGACACTTCTTCCAGTTGATTCGAGCAGATGGTAGTGCACGGTGTAGCACAGACCGCGACTGGAAGCCGTAGACTGAAGTTGTCAAACAGATACTACAGCTGGTGATGAGTCCATATTAGTGTAAGTCCTGCATGGTTTAGGTAATCTGGTCATCTTGTACTAGGCTGATCATGGCTAAGTTTATCTAGTTGGTGACCATCCTCAAATATTCATCGTATTCGTGTAATCTTACAAGGCTGTTGTTTTCCAGAATGACAACAACGTAAGCTATCGTGCCACAATTGTTTGCGATTGATTTGAAGAGAATACCTGGCAATTCCAACTCATGAGTAACCACCTACCTAATCATATATGGATTTCTAGTTTCTTGAATTGTGATTTCTACATTTTAGAATGTTCAAATCAAATAAATTGGAAAATAAAAAATCCAAAGAGAATATGTAGGATTTATTCAGACTACTGTCGACGTGAATATTTTTTTATTCGCCAATTCGACATTTGCACAGATATGCGCTCTAGTTTCTTCATGTACTGATTATCATCACTGGTTTTTAACGCCCCCAGCGGAAGAAAATTGCGAGTTCGCACTTTGCAATTAATTTCTAGTGTATGAGTCAAAATTACCTTTATTAACACTTCAGTACCTTAGTCTTTTGGGTCATAGCCGAGATGAATGGTCTGATGTCGGAGTGATGATAATGATACCATCTTAATTACGGAACAATGGTGGAATGAGAGGTACGGGGAAAAAGAGAACGTTGCGAAAAATCTGACGCAAACACGCTTTGTCCACCACAAATATCCAGCGTATCGACCTGGATTTGGAGCATGGTATGCAGAGGCGGACGGTGAGCGGTCTGACAGAGTCACAATGGGACGTCCTTCCTTCGTCTCTTCAGAGGGAAAAACAAGACATTTGCCTAAAAATGCGAGGTCTAGTGATAACTGCTCTCGCGCTCTTTTCGGCAGCCGGCACCCACGCCGGCGCCGCAGCCGCGGGGGCCGTAAAAGAAAGTGAAGCGGGCGAGCGCCTGCGCCGTCGAGACAAGAGGGAAAGTGCGCCACGCCCCTTCCCGCCCGTCCTACGACCTGCTCCGCGCGGCGCGGCGCGCCTGCCTTCGCGCCCGCGCCCGCGGCGGAGCCTTGCGACACTTCCGATACATGCATTCAATTCGTTGACTTCTTGTCACGACACAGTATAAAGTGTGTGTGACGTATAGGGGAGAAGTATAATATGCGCACCTTTTCTTCAGTTCCAGTATCTCTATCCTCTCTTTTACTATACACAATCGAATAATGAATTCAGGTACGAACGAATGTTATCTTTTCAGTTTGCTGCCTCGTCGAAGCACGACTATTAGCCCTTCTTAAGGCATTCGACGTATGTGGAGTAATCCTCCCTTAACTTATTTTATATTTTTGTCTTATCAGTTAGTGCCTGTTATCCCTTCGACCGGGAACTAAGCGCCATTAGTAACCAGAGATCCCAGGCGGTCATCCGTCCAGGAATCCGTGGTGTCTCGAATCGCTGAACTTCCGAGACCACGGAGCGCAGTCACACAATTCGGCTAACGACACCGGGAGGAGGAATATATGCAACATTTTGGTTTGCAATATAAGAAACCTTCCCAAGTAACAGAAAGTTATTTGTACCGGCAAACAAAATATAGATTTAATTCTATTGTGTTACTGACGGAATAATTCAACACTCTCCTACTCCTTCTGCACGTCAAATACCAATCGTTTCTTCTTTTCAAGTTTCCAAATGAGCTCTAAACCACTTCCGTAGAAGGTATGAAAGCTTCAAAATGTGTAGCAAACATTAGACTCTTAGCGTTTACATAATAAGATACTTTAATATTAAATATTTGCATCGCAAAAGTTGCAGTTTATTTCAGAATAATTAGCGGGACCCATAATTTCATTATTGTTCGCAACCGGTAAGATATTAATTCGGCCCTTGGTACACCTGATGAGCTGCCGAGTTTTAGCGCGTGGGATGCCGGGGCAGGGCAGCGCCTCAGTGTTCACCGCTGGAGAATCTATAGTCACCACGGGGACGGTAGATTGTTACTACTACTTCTGGGTTGTTTTTCCTTTCGCGTGAGGCTCGTGACATCATGATCAGTGCTTACGCCTTCCATCGAAGAGACCTGGGTTCGACCCCAGACAATCGACATGGAACTTTCAGTGTACAAAGCGAACGCTACGCAAGTTCTCCCGTTTCTCCTGCCTCTGATTCCACCAGTGCTCCACCACCTCATCAGCATTATTGTTATAATCTGCTGATTACATCATCACTCTTGGGCTTCAATGACCTGAGCGAGCAGTTGAAGGGCCCTAAATAAATAAATAATTTTTCCTTGAAATGGCACTTCGGTCCAGGGCGAGTAATTATCTGACGTCCGTCTTTTCGTAGTGAGTGCGGATGCCATTGTGATCGTGGCAAATCGGGATGTGAGATCCATTCTACCATCCCATTCTTAGGGGTGAGGATAGAACAGAAAGAAAAAATCGGGAACGGTCATTGCCCCGTTCTTTAAGATACTACTCCAGCATCCGCCAACTATTCATCGAAGGAATTTACCAAACAACCCATCACCAAAAGGTAGCGTAATAAATTTAGTGTCCATGGGTACGATCAAACTTGCCAAAATGCAATAGAAATTACATTAAAAAATTAAAAACTACCAACAGGTGTCAATCGGCCTCGTTCCCTCCTATGAGTAATAATTGATATACCGTGTTTCCGGGCGCGTCAATTAGTTCCGTAACGCGTGGTTATTAGTTCCGTAAGTGATGTCCATGTTTTTATCAATGGAGATGAAGATGATCTTTCCCCGCTGGATGGCGAGATCCGGCGCAGTCCTACACGTCGGCCTGTGGAGTTTTTCCCAAAAAGGTACCTCCCCAGAGGGGGGGGGGGCCGCCTCAGCCGGGACAAGCTCTTAAGCCCCGACTGATCTCACTAGAAGTATAGTAGTGTACTGCATGTAAGTGTGTGTGTGTGTGTGTGTGTAAGAAAGGGGTTAAGACAAGGAAGAGGAAGAAAAGATCGCGTGCGATTCACGGCCCGTTTGTTAGGCACCGCTTCGGCATTCGCTTAGTGCTGATCAGTTAAACTACGGAAACTATCGGCCGGCCGCGAGTCTCCTACGCTTTTTTACTGGGGTTTTGGTAGGAATGGCTGAAAACTACTAGGATACAATTTACACTTCGCCGTAAATACGAAGCTGTTCTTAAAACATAGTCCGTAAATCCCAACTTGAGAGGTAACTGAGAAAAGATATGTTAATAAATGATTTCGTCTTGTCCTCTCATATCAACGTAAACCCGCATACTCAAAAGCAACGTAGCTATTGCGTCTGCTGCGCAACTGACTGGGAGGTCCTAGGATTCGAGTCCCGATGGTGATGGATTTTTGATCCTAGACCCTTGGCTAGAGAAGAATTCTAGCCATAATCGGTAGTTTTGCATGGTTTCTCCGATCAATACCAGGGGAATGTCGGAGGAGTACCCTAAACAAACGCGCCAAGGATTGCACGCCAAGGATCGCCAAGGATCGCCAAGGAGCGCCAAGGATCCTTGGCTCGTTCCCTCATCCTCATCCCTGATCCTTAAGCAGATTCCGCATCGTTGTCTCTACCTTACCGTTACATACCACACACTCATTACCGTTCACTACCACACATGTCTGCAGGCTAGTCGTAAGTTAAGAGTATGTTGCAGGTGGGGTTGTGCTCAGTTGGGAGATACCTGGAGTGGAAAACCCACAAGCCATGTACGTGGGCGCTGGTTCTCGCGCGGATATAACATGCACTACACATGCGGGCCTAATGAGCACAATAGTTGATGCGGCTTGGAATACTAATTAATCAATCAATATACGCCTCACGATTTTAAACTATTATTTTTTTTATATATATTTTTCTTGAAAACACTTTAGGGGAGAAGTAAATTTGAAGTCAGATGCTCAAACAGTTTGTGACTGTTGAAATTACTGTTTTGACGTTAAATAATAAAAAAGGAAATTAAAATATAGAAATCATATTAAGTTTCCAAAAGTTTTTCTGATGTCTCAATTGAAATAAGCATTATTTGGAAACACATTATTCGGAAACCCTCATAAGTAATTAGGTAGTCCAAATAGTCAGATTCTAAGGTCGCTAAAACAATGCTTTGAGTAGATATGAAGATATAGTGATATCAACTCTGATATAGATATGATTCATTTTAGTATCTCACAAATTTAGGATATCAATAGGATAAAATTTGATTGAAATATTAAAATAGTTATCAGTACATCAGAAGGGGTTATCTTTGATGAAAATCGAATCAAGGACAACTTTATCGTATATAATCTGCGCCTGTGCTGGATAGTGCAAATGCGATGAATTACATGTAAGTCCGAAATGAAGATACTAAGCTGCTTCGTATTTCCTAGATTCTGGCTGGGTTGATGTTATTTCTTTTACCCTTCATTCAATGATCATATTGTCCAGTTCCTGTGGCATCCCTCTCAAGATGTTTTACAGTTTCAAGACTGATAGAAATATCAGTCTAAACAACACACCCCTGCAATATACAATACAATACTGTTCATTACAGAGGTATTCAAGTCAATTAACGTACACCCATACTGTGCTTTGTTTTATTCACAAGGCGGAGTAAAACTACATGATAAAATTATCTTTGCATATTAGAAAACGCACTAATTACTTTTAAGGATACGGAGTTTTTAAGTTGATAAATTCGGAATTTACTTTTATGATGCTGCAAACTTCCTGACGATACACAAACATCTTAATCTCAAAATCAAAAAATATATTTCAATCTTTCTATTTTAATCAATTATTTTATTATAATTGTGATTAAAATATTCTACCATGATCATGTCTTGGGTCGATCATGTCTATAATTCGTTACACACTTGGGCGAAATGAGCTTCTCCTATTCGAAAAAAACACCACATTAGCGTCTACACACGTAGTTGAAAAGTCAGGGCCAAGTCACCACTAACGATAAATGGCATCCCATGGGTATTTTTAAAACTACCTGTCAAAACTATATCCTCCTGATATTGTGAATGAGACGAGCAACCAACGAATATGAGGACACCGTAGTTTTGTTGGTCTCTGACGGCGGAAAATTTAAAAATGCCCAAAAATACAGCCCGTCTTGGGGATCGACAATGGACAAGTTTCCAGAGCACGGGCAATAGATAACGATCGCATTTCTACGGCTATCGAGCAGAGGGCATTAGTTCCCTCTGCCCCATTAACAGAAAGCTTAGTGAAGTGTGAAGCAATGGCATGCTCCGGTAGTCATCTGAAAAAAATTATCTCAATTGGTCTGTTGTTTGATAAGGATCCGCATGCGGCAATGAAATTCGTAGAGATTAAAAATCATACAAAATTCAGTTCTAGCCATTTTGTCGAAACCCAGGAGAAGATTTCCGCCTAAAAAATGCATTTGACACCTACCCAGAATTAAGAGCACTCTTCAACAAAATAATTTGTGGTATGTATATTTTTGAAAATTATTTTTATTGTATTACTTTTTGTGCGCTTTACTAAACGTATTTATTATATTTTGCGTATTAAGCCAAAAAAATACGGTAGGAATACTTGGATTTGGGCCGCAAAATTATATTATTATTATTATTATTATTATTATTATTATTATTATTATTATTATTATTATTACTATTACTATTATTATTACTACTATTATTACTACTATTATTATTACTATTATTATTACTATTATAATTATTTAAAAAATCCACCCAGAAACTGAATTTTTACGAAATTAAAACTACTTCTGTGCGAGGATAACAGCTGTCTTTGCTGTTTTTCTAGTAATTTTCCCATATTGTTAATTTTTATCTCTATGAAAATAAATAATTTTCCCCCTCAGGGGCCAGGTTCAAGATGTACCCCTCGCCCCGCTTGACAATACTTCCACTTTCTGCCTTCCGTATCTGCGACCTTCGGAGGGTGCGTCCCCCCCCCTTTCTCACGTTCCACCTCTAATTCTCCAGGCTGTCGATAACACGCTGAAGTAGCCGCAGCCTTTTCCCAGCTGGTTCTTGGTTATCGCCTAGACATAATTGTGATCCGCATGTGACTTTGAGACAAGGGTGAAAACCAGGCAGTTGCAGCGTAGTTGACTCATTACGTGTCACGTCTGTTCTATATAAGGATCTAACTAGATATCCTGCAAAGTAAATACCCTGAGACAATTCTCATTCTAATCAGTTCGCATAAACGCTGAGCTACGGAATGGCGCAAGGAGAGGAGGAATATGGCAGACCGTTATGTTCTGACGACGAATACAAGAGACAAAAGTAGTTGGGAGCGACGGGAGCCCACAGCACAGACAAATGAGCAATCCCTAACAATACAGTTCATATATGGGGAGGGCCAATGGATACGTTTCCAGAGCGACAACATTGGACGAGACAACAACAATAACAAGAAACTATGGAACAATGTTGAAGGAGGTTAGTTGTGAGTAACTTTCTACGTTTCTTTTGTTCCCATACAGAACGAATTCTACGACGTTGCTCTCGAAATTGAGTTAAGATGAACTTCCGGAGCTGGAGAAGTGATAATGTTAAAGTTGGACTGACACGTGTTAAAAAATTTCGGTCATGCTGTAGTCTCTCATAGTAATTACTTCTGTTTTCTACATGCAGGACAGCTTCCCGCGGAAGCCACCGGTTTACCTGAGACTTGAAGCCGACATCACTCGCTATTATCCACGCGGCAGAATGCACAAGCCATCCTCGTCCATTGAAGAAAGCAGGTGCTGGAAGCAATTGGTTCTGTTGCAAGGCAAATGAAGGGAAAGCGGCGGCGGCGAACGAACGTACGAAGATGGTCCCCGCCGGCAGAGCCAGTGAGAGGGGTGGGCTGGGCGCGGAGGGAACAGCGATGGTGGTGGCGGCGTTGGTGGTGACGGCGTTGGTGGTGGCGGCGTTGGTGGTGGCGGCGTTGGTGGTGGCGGCGTTGGTGGTGGCGGCGTTGGTGGTGGCGGCGTTGGTGGTGGCGGCGTTGGTGGTGGCGGCGTTGGTGGTGGCGGCGTTGGTGGTGGCGGCGTTGGTTGTGGCGGCGTTGGTGGTGGCGGCGTTGGTGGTGGCGGCGTTGGTGGTGGCGGCGCTGGTGGTGGCGGCGCTGGTGGTGGCGGCGTTGGTGGTGGCGGCGTTGGTGGTGGCGGCGTTGGTGGCGGCGGCGTTGGTGGCGGCGGCGTTGGTGGCGGCGGCGTTGGTGGTGGCGACGTTGGTGGTGGCGACGTTGGTGGTGGCGACGTTGGTGGTGGCGGCGTTGGTGGTGGCGGCGTTGGTGGTGGCGGCGTTGGTGGTGGCGGCGTTGGTGGTGGCGACGTTGGTGGTGGCGACGTTGGTGGTGGCGACGTTGGTGGTGGCGGCGTTGGTGGTGGCGTCGTTGGTGGTGGCGGCGTTGGTGGTGGCGGCGTTGGTGGTGGCGACGTTGGTGGCGGCGGCGTTGGTGGTGGCGGCGTTGGTGGTGGCGGCGTTGGTGGTGGCGACGTTGGTGGTGGCGACGTTGGTGGTGGCGACGTTGGTGGTGGCGGCGTTGGTGGTGGCGGCGTTGGTGGTGGCGACGTTGGTGGTGGCGACGTTGGTGGTGGCGGCGTTGGTGGTGGCGGTGTTGGTGGCGGTGTTGGCGGCGGTGTTGGCGGCGGTGCTGGCGGCGGTGTTGGCGGCGGTGCTGGCGGCGGTGTTGGTGGCGGTGGCGGTGGCGTGAACGTTTCTTTCATTTCCCCCCTCTCCAGTTACCCTGGAGAGGCGGGAATTAATTTAAGTTGGGAATACATATTTTCCTGCAGCCGATGAGGCTTTTGCAGATTGCTAGGGCGGTATCTTAAATAAGCTAACTTATATTAACTTAAAACTAATTACATTTCCGCTTTGGGAATTGCTAAGTTTTGTGAACTCTTTTTAATGTTTATTTTACGTGAACGTAAGCGACGAGTCGGTGGACTCACACGGCGACGGTAACAAAGAGCGTCGACGATTGCGACGGTGAGGTCGACGGCGTCGGCGGTGAGGGCGGTAGCGGCGACGGCGACGACGGTAAAGAAATAATTATTTCAAAGTCTGTTCTTACACAACATTAATTTCTCTGTGCGCATTCGTTCAGAAGAATGAAAAAACATAAATAGTTCAGAGAATGATATTCTTGACGTAGACAATGCAAATGATCATGGGTTCCATACGCAGTTGGTATCGATCCCCTGAGGGTCGATTGGAAGAAATGAACAAAACGTATGATAATAAAACACAAATTCGCTCCTCTCTTTTGTATCCTTTGTTCGACCTTGAGAATTAAGATGTTTAGAAAACCGAAGAAATTATAGCTACTCATTCACGACGATGCTCTACAGCGCAAGAAAGCACTATCCGCAATACGCACTGGAGAAATATAATGGTCAGTTCTTAAAAACACTCTACATTTTGTAATCATTGAATTTCAAAGAAGAGAAACTCAGCTACTTAAAAGTGGAAGCTCCTTCGATTATTGAAAAATGTAGATATTATATTCATGTACGAAATTGTTAAGGCAAGCAGTTCTTTGAGTCATGATTATGGATGCTTTATATTATAGGGTCAGTCAGGGTTAATACGATACACCAAACAATTGAGGCTAATTTGATACACTTTAAGAATCGTTACTTATCTATTTCCAAAATTAACAAGAAATAGCAATCAGTAGGGAATATATTCTATTATTAATTATCATATAAGGAAATCAAAATGTTACTGTATTTGGAAAAAAATCAAAACCGATATTATTAATTTTCGAGAGAGGAAACTTTTCATGTCACTTTGTCATTTTCGATGTCAGGATATCTTTGAAAACACACAAAAACATTTACCATGACAATATTTAATTTTTTAAATTCATCTCATAACACATTAAAAAAAAATGCTAAAAGGAAGGTCCAAGGCTAGCGTGTTGCAAACTGTCAAACCAATGTGACGAAATCACTTCCAGACCCTTGTAACAATCAATATTCTTTTTACATACGTTAATTTTCATGTTATCACACTTTGATGTATGAACAATTTTTTTTGATAATTTACTACATTAAAACCAAATTAAATATTGTTTTTATGAAAAAACAAAGAATAGCATTTTGTGTTCAATTCTTAATAATAAACTACTATTTGCACTGCAACGGCACGTATCTTCTTGCATTATTTGTAATGGCAATATTATCACATGAAAAAAACAAGTGTTTCCAACCAGAAAAAGCCTTTTCCCCCTGTCGAGCTTCGAACTGACGCCCTTAGCGTTACCAAACGAGGCACGTAACCCCTACTCCACCAGCAGCATGGTTAAAACGGTTCCGACGCTTAAAAAAAGGTGATTTGCATTTGCAATATCCAAAAATTGAAAGATTTTCATTTGCGTTATTTGAAAATCTAGTGTTAAAGAATTGATTTCATTAAGAAAAAAAACATCCATATCGTAGTATCACAATGTTATTTATTTACTTTGCAATTTTCGAAATCGCAGGGCTTCGAGTTCGTTCAAATCGATGGGAAAACATCAATTTCAGAAACTATGGTTTGAACGGTTTACCACAACCACAGACGAACGAACTGAATGTCGAACGGACGGACTGACATGTTGCCGTCAATCGACTTTTCGCTACCAAACACCCACAAAACATGGATTTCGATTACACAAGGAGCTAGAGGAAGTAATTTACGACATTCAAGAACAAAATTTATCTACTTTTTCGACACTAGGTCCCCATAATGTGCGTTTTTCTATGGAAAAGTCGTCGATTTCTGCCGCAGCATTACGATACTTCCCCTTTATTACGTAAGTGTGCAGTAATTAAAACTATTAATTCCTGTCTACTCTCCCTACTAAATATTTACTCTCTCTTGATTACTTTACTCTCTTGATATAGTCCATTAAAATTAATACACAGATAATAATACCCTACATTATTTAATCCTTTTATATACTTTAAAGTTGAAAATGATTAACGACGGGACTTGTCAAGGAGAGGAGCAATATTTCATTCTGATTCCGTCTTTCCTAAATTCCGTTTTCTGCCTCTACACTCAAGTCTTAATTCTCACGCAATGGAGCAGGCAACAGCAACGTCCCTGAGCGGACCTCTCACAGGCCAGAAGACCTTGGCCCGGAACAGCTGTTGAGTTCGACCGCGAGGAAACAGGGCGAATGGGTCTGGGCTCTTCTCCGCGCTGAACGGGTCGCCGCCACGGAGACGGCACAAGCACGACAGCAACTGTTGATTTTGCTTTGCCTTCCGATGGCGCTCCGGGTCGGCTCATGGCGTGATGTGCGCGTAATTGCAGTGCCCGGAAATGATTGGGATCATGGAGATGGACCGACAGGGAAGGAGACGTCCGGCCGTACCCCGAAGAATAGAAACGGGGACAAAATGGAGAAGAAAGGTTCGTGGGAGGTCCATGGCCGATGCCCAAACCAGGAATTCCCAAATTTTTACTTGTATCGACAACTTTTAAAATAATGATTTGCTTTATTGACCTCTTTGACGTTTCTGTAATATGGTACAAAGTAATCATAACACAAGTAATTGTACATAAATAACGTGATTAGAGTTACACAAAGTATGAATAAATGTTTTGAAATCATTGTTTATTAGGTTTACGTTTTATTATTTTTTGTACCACTATAATTTTTAGCAATATAAACAAATATTATAAGATGTGAACCATTAGAAAAGAAAACAATTAAAAACTTCATTTATATTTTTTTATAATCAGTACGATCTTGATTACGCAGATCAGTTGTGCATATTCGGCTGTCGACACTCAATCGACCCCTGGATCGTCACTGATCTTTAAAATTCATTCGACCACCAGGGAGGTCGATACTGAACCCGTTGGGAAAATCTGAAGTAGATTTAGATTTATTCAGTCAAAAAAACAGTAAAAACTGTATGTGACGTAGGGAGGAAAGATTATCTGCGCACGTTTTCTTGGGTTCCAGAATCCCTTCCCGTCATTTTAACTATAAATAGTTGAAAGGTGAGTAAAATTTTAACATAAATAAATAGATAAAATAAATAAATGTATTTTAAAAATCTTAATATTAGCAATATTTGAAAAATAGTCAGGTTCACTTCATTGATACGACCCATCAGAGTAGCCCGTCTGAAGAATTCGCACCCGGGTAATGTTATCGCCTCACCCAACTACGGGGTCAGTGGCGTAAGGTTCAGGCCCGCAAAGCCCGCAAGGCGAGCGGGCCCAGGTAAAAGATTTTAGGGGATATTTTTATTATTTTAGGTACTAACACTACTTGTGTTTGATATACCCTTTTATAATGGGGCCTGGTTAAACATTTACTGATAACGAAAAATATATTTCAATATATTACATACAGAACAGACAAAATCTCATTATACGACACGAGAATTACGAGCTTCTCGGATTTTGGTTTTTCTAAGCGTGATTCAAGAAACAGTGTCCCAACCACAGGCTGACAACGACACTGACCGGACGCAATCGAGATCCAGGTCAGTCGCGACTCCGCAACAAGAGATGGCCTCCCTTGTGTACTATGCCAAAGAAGAGAAAGGATCAGGGCGCAGAGAGATGCTGAACGAATTCACGAACGAGAGACAGATCAAATGCTCTAATGAGCGACCAGGCGAAGGCCGCATTGGCAAATCGCAAAGAAAGGGAACGCGCAAAGGAGGGCAGGAAAGAAAGAGTTGTGGAAGGCGAGGGTGAAGGTAGAGGGCGAGGGCAGAGGGCCTGGGCAGAAAGCCAGGGCAGAGGGCGCGGGCAGGGGGCGAAGGCAGGGGGCGAAGGCAGGGGGCGAAGGTGAAGGGAGAAGGCGATAAGAGAGAGTGTGAGCATGAGTGGGAGAAGAACAAGGGCGAGGGGCGAGGAGTCAGGAGTGACGAACGAGAAACGAAAAGCGTGGAGCGATAGACGAGGGGAATGGGACGTGGAGCGAGAGACGTGCGGCGAAGAGCTATGGGCGAAGAGCGCGGGCTGTGAGGAGCGTGGGGCATAAAGCGAGGGGCGAGAAGCGAGTGGCGAAGAACGAGGTACGAGGAGTGAGGGACGAGGGGGGGCATGGAGTGAGAGGCGTGGGGAGAGGAGCGATTGCGCGAGAGGCGAGGGGCGAGGGTCGAAAATTCAAAAATTGAAAATAGAAAAAAAATGACATTAATTTTGTGAAGCGTACCAAGAAACTATGCAATTATTACTTAGGTTACAACTAGCTTCAACGTACCTTTCGAAGGAGAATTCAAAATGTATCTCTATAATTTGAAAAATACAAAGTAGTAACATATCACGCAACCAAGACAATTTAATGAGGTTTTTTTATTCCTAAAGACGAATCACTGGTAAATATTGAATACTACATATAAAATCATGGAAAGACGCATAAAATGTTGAATGATTCACGTTTGATATAATAACAAAATGATGTAAAAATTATACATTACCTAAAGTAAGAACCTTACTTCGTTACTTATTTGTCGGGGCTGTATCTTACTACCCCTTCTCGAAAACATTAGGGATATGGAAGTTAGGTAGAAGTGGAAGCGACAGTAGGTTATTGATTGTGCAATTATAAAGATCTAGGAACTATCTACAGACGAAAAAGGACGTGCATGAGTCATGAGTTAACACCTGCTGAACGGATTAACTATGGAATACATGCATACCCACCTTTAATAATGCGAACGAATCTCATGCATTTGAAACATACTAATATTACAAGGTATTTCAGGAGAAACGGTATATACTTAGGGAGTTAGTAATAAGAAATATTCTCGGAAGAAAAACGTTATACTAACATATAAATGGTTTCCAAGTCGTATAAGATTATAGATGTTTGAAATATTTGAAGGATACTATAAAGAAAACGTACCAACACGGACCCCACACAAATTTAATAGATGCGTTAACGCAATTGTATAAGTCAAGAGGCATAATTTTATAAATATTTACAGTATGTTTCCTACTCTGATGACGGAAAGCACTTTTCAGCTGTCTTGGCAATAATGTGTATCATTACGTATTTTTGCAAAGGTTCTTCACACTACCATTCCAATATTCCGAACAGCAAAACCATAACCAGTAGAAAACTAGACATGTTTATATTGTGTTTTACGCGGAATATTCCATAACACCACCTCCCGAAGAATATATCAATATTCATAATTTCCCCGAGAAAGTCGCCTTCCAATTCACGCGAGGCCGTGCTAAGGCGAAGGCGCTTGGTGAGGCGGGGGCGGCGCGCGGTGCCTGCTGCCTCGCATTCGCCAAGAGCGCTGTCCGGGTGAATGCGCAACATAGCGGCGGAACGCGCCCCGGACAACTTTCTCTTTCGCGCAGATCCATCCCAGATCACGCGTCGCGCAGCCCGCACCTTCCAACCGTGGAACAAACCAACACTGGTGCAATCGAACGAGCCCGTGTCCATCTTCAGAATCGACCTGTGAATCGCGTGGTGTCGTCGGCTAGCGGCGAGCGAGAGGCGGAGGGCGGGGCGAGGGGGCCGAGGCGAGGCGGTGGCCGTGCCCCACTTGCGGGCGGGCGGGCAGGCGCGGTAGGTGCCCTGGCGCAACGCGGCCCGCCCTCCCCTCCCCGTCCCCGCCCCCGCCGGCCCAGCGCCGGTCCACCTCCCGCCCCCGCCCCGCGCAACGCACCCATATCGCGCCTAGGACGACTTTCCCCTCACGAACAGACGCATCTCCACTCGCCTCCCGAGTCGCGCCCCACCCACCCCGCCCGCCCTGTCCCCACGCCCTCTCGCGCGCTCGCCTGCCATCAGCCGCCAGCGCACACCTCCCGCCCTGGAAGTACCACTCCAGGAAGCGAAATCGGACAGGGCAGAGGAGAGCGAGGGACGCCAGGGCAGGGAGTGATGCTAGCGAGCGGGGTAGGACAGGAAAGCACAAGACCGGACAGAAAAACGCGAATAGGATAGGAAAGGGGGAGGTAGGGCAAGGGAGGGCGAGGTAGGGCAGAGCAGGGAAATGTAAATATTACAGAACAGAATAGAGCATGGCACGGCAGAGGTGGGTATTGTAATGTAAGGCAAGGCACAACAAGGAAAGGACAGAGCGGAGGTAGATGACGCAAGGCACGGTAAACACATTGTAATGCCTTGAATATGCAGTGAAAGTGACAATATCCTTCTTCAGTACGTCAATTCGTGAGGAAATGAAACCAGCCGATGTTGCTCAGAAGTCAATTATTTCAGAAGTCACTGGCGTGATCCTGTATTAGCCTAATATTTAAGTCAATTTTTGAAGACGTTTGGAAGAACAAAAATATCAAATTGTACATATTGAAATAAAGTTGTTTTCTATATTCTCAGTATCGACAACGATACTGATGAATCGATATTATCGTGAAATATGAGTTCCAATGAAGCGAACAATTCAATGCATTCCTTTTTTGGACTTTTTGCACATTTCATTATTTTGTAATAAGTCACTCTTAATGCCCGTCAATATCGATATATCGTTGCTAGATCGATTCAAAATATCGTATGGACTCAAGTATCGCAACGTCCCATCTCATACGCTCTCAGGATCATCTCTTGCGCTCAGGATGCTGAGTTGCACGAAGTTCGGGAACATTTATTTCAAGGAAGGCGATTGATACAAATGCCACTTAGTTAAGAGAAGAGGTAATCGCTGCTTCATTTACATCCAGCTCCTTCCACAAACTTGCCGATTATCAACATTATCGAGCATTGCATAGATAAATTGGTAAATTCTGGCATTCAGCGATTAAAACACAATCACACGTTATGTAATACTGATAGCGAAGAATATAATGGCTACCACAACACTGATCTAAACTTCATCACTTGAAGCACGAACATCTCTGAGAGATGTAATCTAAAAGCATGTTGTAGAGTCTCACAGTATTACTTCACTTTCTCAGGGACTTCCCATCCATGTCTGGGAAGATGTCCACTGAGCAGGAGACCAATTAAGAGTGCACTGAAAATGAGGCATGTCGCCGAGTTCCCACACTTCTGCAAATGTTCTTCTGACAATAATCATCGAAGTCCATAAAATCCGCACAATAAACTACAATTCATTACAATCCTAATTCTCAGATTGTGTAAATTATTTACGATACATTGATCTACGGAAGTTTAGTAATCCATGATCATCCGTACGCTTTTAGCAAATAAAGACACCACTTTTTCTTCAGGCCCTGTGATCCCATCTCGATCGCGTTTATCTTCTAGTCTCCCCTGACCCACTTAGGACTTTTTGAGACTGACCCATGCTTTGCTCCTGGACGCAAACGTAGTTTTTCTCTCAATACAAACGTCACATACCAATCTTAGCCTGTTTTCCACACTAGATCAATAAATAACTATATATTTTTCGACATGAAGTGACAAGGGAGATAGAAACCGTGATACGCAAGGCTGCATCCGCGGAAGGTCAGGAGGAGCCGGCGCAGTTGCCAAATGTTTCACGCGGTGTTGCCAGCGCTCGCGCACAGGCGGACACCGAGCGTGGCGCGGCGCGGGGCAAACCGTCACTGTCGCAGACTCACACCTCTTCCGCCCACGCACGTTCATCGCACCCGCTACCGGCATTCGCTTTCGTCCGAAGCACCGACGAGACCAACACCGCAGTGTGGGGAGTACAGGCTAGTGATGCGTCGTCGACAAAACATACCAATGTTGCCAAACATCAATGCTCACAATTAAAACATCGATGTTAACAATACTTCGATAAAAATCTTTCTATGTTTTTAAACATCGATATTTTAAAGCGGGTTAATTGACCTCTAATTTGAAATTCGTGCGAAACAAAATTTAATTTGACAGTGGTTGTATATATTAATTTATAATTAAAATTTAACAGAGAACAATGTTAAAATCGCCTCTCCATGTGCGCAATACGAGGAAAGAGGAAGGAAATACTGGTTCGAGCACATGGACGGTGGTACCATTACTTATTATTTAATATTTAAACTTATACAAAATTGTAATATATTTCACCGCGTACAAAATATCTAAAACGTGAAAAATCGAGAACAAAACATCGATGTTCAAAAAACATTGACTTCAATACATCGATGTTTCAAACATCGATATTTTTGTGGAAGCAGCGAAGTTCTGAGAACAGCGGCATCGATGTCACATCCCTAGAACAGGCGCCCTCATACGCTCAGGACATGTTACAGTACTGTTCATTCCGGCGCGACCAGCAATATGGTGGTCACATCGCTCTCCTTCCCCCTTTGGGTACAGGGGTTCAAAACCTCGTTGATCCATGAGGAAGTTGTGGTGTCTAAGTGGGTTCCCAACAGGTTTTCTCGAGATTTTCTTGTTTCCCCCTCGTTCAACCACTGCACCATATCATATATCTTCATCAACCATCTTTAAAAAACATTCACTTCAGGGAAGGGCGAAATTGGTCAGACTCTGAGGACTAAAACAGCACCTACTTTCGCGCCCGTATTTTCAAACAAAATTACGCGAAATGTACTCATATTTTCGAAAAAATGTACATGACTTATTTCAAAATCTATCTTTAAGGAACAGATTTCATTAAGGGAAAAATCTCTATCTTCATAATTGTAGAGGTAGGAAGATGCCGAATTTTTTATTTAACTTTTGCAATTTTCGAAAAATTAGGATTTTTAATAGGGTTGCCAAACATCCTCCATTTGGGAGGACAGTCCTTTATCGACGTCAATTGTTCTCTCGTCCTCCTCTGTATTTTACGTGTCCTTTATACTACCCAACAACAAAAGTTAATCAAAAGGCTGGAGCCATTTGTTTGAATATTTTGAACATGCCCCGGGGCCTCATGCAAAGTAGCCTCCAAAATTAAAATATCAGTTTCAAATCCAAGGGGCTGCGACATTAGCCAATTCGATTGAGAAATATCAGTTTTGAAGAAAGTCGGTGAAGTTTACGAACGGACAGACAGACAGACGGGCAGGCGTTTTGTCGTCAATCGATTTATTTCAATCAAGGACCCACCAAACATGAATCCTACTTACACCATGTGTTAGAAATTTTTTCCTCTAAATTTAGAAACCAGCTGTCTCCTCTTTTTCGTAAGCAGGGCCCGGCAACATTTTAAGCTGCAAATGTTAAGGCTTTATTTCCGCATTTATTTTGATTGCATATATTCAATATTACAATAATATTAGGGGGATCATAGTTCGGTCAAGTTTAAGGACCCTGAAGATATTCGTTCGGCTCTACTAGTAATCTAATGCGAGTGTACGATAATTAGCCTATTGACCGCAGGACTACAGCCAGTATCAGTCATAGGACTAAAACGAATGTCCCCTAAGTTTCTATTTTAATTTTTCATTTAAGGTTATAATCGAACACTATCCGAACACGTTTGTGTGTTTTCTGGTATTATCCTACAATCTCAAAAGGTGATCTACATGACGTAAGGAAAGTACCGGCTACGCAACGCGCCCAGGTTCGTGCACTGCAGTCGTTTCTTCCGTCTGCGCCTTACACACGATCCGCGCAGTTCCAGTTTCGCAATGACGCCCGCAAAAGTCTTTCGCCGTCGACGCCCTCGCGTTGAGACGGCCGGAAAGATGAAAAGGGGTTTCGCGCTCCGTTCCCGTTCGCCTCCGCAAACAGAGGAAGGAGACCGAAGCGGACGTGAGAATGTTTTGCAGCGTCAGCACTGTCATAGAAGGCGCCACCAGAAAACACCAAGTGGGGGCAATACAAATTTAAGGAAATATTTATAATGACTGAACTTTTTATAAAATAAATATTTATAAAAAAAGTGCAAGATCTCGGTGGTTGGATGACATGTGCCAAGATATTTACTAGGCCGCATTACGCTCTGAGGAAGGTCGCAGAATGGCGACCGAAACGTCGGCACCTTCGCCATCGACAAGGCGTCACCCGGACAGCCTAGTAAATACTGAATCTGGCCGCAGAAGCCTACGCTCTCATGTGCCAATATTTAAGGGTGTTGTGTGGAAAAGATTGAATGACATAATTGAGAAAGCCAAGACCCACAAAGGGTTGCAGAGATAATGGAAGAAGAAGAATTTATACATTATCTTCTATATATTTGAATGTATAAACAACTTAAAAGTACACAATCTACTACTTTTTCTTTCTCTCTTTTACTTCGTAAGAAGAGAACGTGTTGTTATCGTGCGCCGAAAAATGGCGAATTTTCGACAGAACTCTTATCGCCGGTTCTAGTAACTCTCTTCGCCGCTAAAAGACGCGTCTATAACATACATACTATTATAGGACACTACTTATTTTAAGCAACCACGTACTACGTACGCATTGGGCCTCAACATAAACTAGTGGTGCTGAAACAGCGCGTACTTTCACGCAAAATAATATGAAAAGTACTCAAATTTTCGAAAAATTGCACAAGACCTTATTTTTACCTTATTTTCGAAAAAATGTTCAAGACCTTACCCTATCTTTAAGGAACAGATTTCATGAAGGGAAAAATCACTATCTTCATAATTGTAGTTGTAGGAAGATGCCGAAAAAAATTGAATTTTTGCAATTTTCGAAAAATGAAGTTTTCAACGAAAATAAGACTTGCACTGTTTTCTTAAATGTCATTTACACTATTCAACATCGAAATGTAATAAAAACGATGGAGCTATGTTTTTGAACATTTTGAACTCGGGCAGACGGGCCGCCACCGGGGCCAGGAGCGGAACCTTACGCTTCTGGGAAGTCTAAGTTCGTAGAGGGTGCCTCTGTTGGTCTGACGTGATATCTCAAAATGTTCACTCAACCTTCCAGGCAAACGTCTGTCTTGTTTTCGCATTGTTAATTACCTTATAACGTGCGCAAGTGGATTACTGTTTCAGTCAACTAAGATCTTTTTCTACTGGATTGGACTGAATGATTTTCAGAACAATCGGCTTCATTTGGGCAACCCAAACTCCTCGAGTCGCAAGAGAAATTGCGATTTCAGTGGTGCAACGGGCAGCTCACAAGCGGGGAACGGGGAAAGGGGAGATGACTGAGGTGACGAGATAAAGAAGGAACCCGGAAGATGCCCAGGGCATTTTATAGGCCTCGCAGATATTAATCCCGCTCGTTGAGCAGCCCTATACTACATCATGCAGGATGAACAATGTGGAGATGGCGGATCAGCCCATAATTTGGCCCTAACGAAGGGAGAGGAGACTAGATAAATGTAGAATCCTGTGTGATCCTTAGTACGTTGTTTAGAGATACGAAACGTCTCATGAACCGTTTGAAATAAGATAGGTGGCAGCGAGACTTCTCGGAGAGATGATAGCGGTAGATGGGTGTCGATGCTTACCCCTGATACTAGCACACGGTGTATCTTCTACCTCCAAGCGCTACCCTTCCTGTTCTCAAGTAACTGTTGCGACGTGAAGCGTAGCGGCCAGAGCGCTCGCTTTACGCTTCTGGGTGCTCGCGATTCAATCCTGGGCCCCACGCATGGAATTCGCGAGCGAAGCGGATTCGGGACAAGTTTTTATTTATTTATACAAACAAAAAAACACAATTCAAAACGTGACAATGCTGGAATATCGCGACCTTTGGAGATGGCTTTCCCGCCCCATTCGCAACATTGGCAAGTAGACAACAAGTATAATAATATATTACGCCAAAAATATTCAAATTACGTAGGACGGTTGGCGAGAGTAAAACTAAATTTATTGCCAAAAGGGAAAAAAAAGCATGTCAGTATGCACTCAATAGAGTACTGGAAAACTAGACGAAAACCATGGAAATGGTATCCTTCGCCTAGGAGTTTACGCGGTACAGTTTTTTGCTCTTTATACGCGGTACAGTTTTTGTGCAGATTCTAATACAGTTTCTATACAGAAGCTTCAAGATTCCAAACCTGAAGTACAAAAGCCACGGTCTGTACGTTTTCTGCATGAATTCTGTATGAATCGCTACAAGACGCCGCTAGAGAGTCTGCCGTATAACAACTGAATTGCGCCGTCCGAATACTTTCAGTGGCGGTATTTTTGTGCGTTAGGCTGTGTAATCTATATTAAGTACTACTGGACACAGCAATGCGTCGCAATTGCAGTGTATTACACATCAAACATTACTGGTCACTTGATTGTTAATCACGTTTTACGCTACGCTGTGCAAAAAGTTTAATAGATGATAGTCTTTCTCGCAAGTATGGGGTTGTTCTATGGCTTCTTTGGTCATAATGGCAAGTATCCTATTGTTAAAATGTTCTCCCTAAAATTGGGGCACGCGTTCGCTATGACACTATCTTGAAGAAATTTGATTTACTTGTCTGAGATTCAAGTAATAATTCTGGCCGATATTTCACAATCGCAGGGGCAGAATACTTGTAAGCCTTGAAAACGCGCTTAATACTTCATGGTGCGGTGGGTTGTATAAAGTACAGGGGTGTGCGAGTCGTCGTAAACGAAAAATTCATCATCAACAACGTCCCAACATGTTCTAATTAATTCAAACCATACTTTAAACACTCCCATTACTAAAAAGGACAAAGCGTGAACATTTCAGCGATATCGATCGAGTAGATTTTGTGTCCATGTGCGACACACTTACGCACATTTCTTTTATTTATATATAGATTAATTAACCATGAGCAGAGAGAAAAAAAACAATAAGGTAGGAATAGGGAAAAAGATACTTTATTACAATATTACGTCACACAAACGCATCGTGGTACACCTAACCACAAAATATAAATTGCCGGACCGGGTGAACAAATCATTTAGTGAACGATTCTTCCGCTAGAAGCGATTGAGTCAAACTGTAAACTTTCTGCATGAAAAATTACGAACACGCTCAAAAGTTTTCATGCAGAAACCGTGCAGTCTGAACTGCACGTTTTCTGTACATCCAATCTGCACGAAAACAGTACCGTGTGTATCGGGCTTTAGAGTCGCCGCGCTGCCAGAGTCCAGCTTGCCTCATGGCAATAGAAGCGGAGCAAGTTTTCAGACCGCTCACGCTTCAATAAAGGGAGGAGGCGCGTTAAAGACTTCTCCAGCAGCCTCTTGGGAACATACCTTCTCACATGATAATCTCGCAGGTATGCTGGGATGCGGTAGTGAAGCACACGACCTGCATCATTAAGAAGTTACGAACAGCAGTACAACCACGGAAGTCGACGCGACAACGATCGCGAGAACACAAGCAAATAGGCATATTGTGTAGGATCCAGAAGGGCCTTTGACACCGAACTCTCTCCGGCGAAATAATACCTGATGATGGTGTTCCGACGAATGTACCATGGTCGAGATTAGCGGTTTCAGTGGACAGACCTGTTTGTGGTCGTACGGTTACCCGCACTTTTTCTCGCAGTACGTCACGCATACACACACACCCTTCTTAGCTGTTTCACGTTGCGTTTTTCACCGGACATTGTGAAAACACGTAATTACAACTTCTTCTTCGCCTGGTGAAACTCCTACCTTCAGAGTCCGGAGTGAGGCTGATATCCCATTTCCCAAAATACAGAAAACAACGAATCGCAAAATCAGAAAAGTGAGACCAAGAATCTAATTCTTCTGTAACAACTTACGAAAAAGCACGAGTCCATGAGATGAGATGAATTACTAGATAAAAAGCTAGAGAATTGTCAGAGCAGTTTCCAGTTGAAACTGATTCAAGAGAAGTGGGTCATATCTAAATTATCAACTCAAGAATGACACGGAAATGAAAGCATGCTCGAGTGAGCAAGGAACAACGGTTTTGAATGGTTGTGAGTTCTTTTCGAGTGATGGAAATTCTAATAAGATTTTCTCTGAAGGCCGACATAAACCAGCCTACTTTCCGCGTATACACGTCATAAGTAAGTCTCAAGCCTGTTTTACAATGTGCAATTTCCATCCATTTATTCATGAAGAAATAAATGCGTTTTACACGTACCGCATAAAATGTGCATACAAATGTTCCGTCTGACTGTCGCAAGTTTGGTTTTGAGTTATTATCGAAATTTACAAATGAGATGATGATGTGCAGTATATTATTTTTGACGTGGATGTGTCCTTGTGGTTTTGAAAGGGGAACACAATCGCCAGAAACCTAAACATTAAACACCTAACTCTACACTTATCCAAAGGATCACATCACTGAGAAGTCAAGTAATGTGTTATTGCAGGACATCTCCCGTAGCGCTGTAGTCAAATTGTACGGAAAATATATAAAGAAAAATGATGCATACAAAAGCATACATCAACATCGAACGAACATCCATTCCATTCCAGTTCTACCAAAATGGATGAAAAACCCAATTTATGGAGCAGAAAGTATAATAGGTAACATCAAGAACCTATAGTAAGAAAAGACAGTACTTTCGTGTCGTTTTAAAACATCCGCCAAGCTTCTGAACACATTTCACCCATTGTAACACAAATCTACAAATGTTTTCTGCATAGGTATTCTAAATTTGTGAATATAGCACACTCGCACAACAGATTTCACTTTGGTATCGGAACAGAAATCTTTGCCAGTCGAAAATATCGTTATTGGACTAAAGCATGTCATTGGGATGGGAACAGATCCAAACTCCATGGCGCCTGCTGGAGCATCTCTCAACCTTTAGAGTTGCCAAGTGGTCCAGACATGACATCCTTCGCTGACAATTTGAACGTCACTTTGGTGATATTATGAGGCCCTCACTTCACGAAAGTTAAATCGCTCATACACTATACTGTGCAAAACGTTGAACATGTTCGCCAATGGGCGAAGTTGAATTCGTCGATCACATGACTCTGTAAATAATTTGCACCACCTGCTCATGTTGATTCATGGTCTTCTGTCAACTCACACATAATTTTCCCTGTGAATCTCTATCGAGTATTGCCTGTTGTGCAAAAAAAAAAAAAAAAAAAACGAATACCTCTGTGCTCTTTGAACCTAGAGACTGTCTCACACGTGCGAGGTTTGCTCAATAGTTCATTCGTTTGCCATTAGAAATACTCCTGACCAAGAAACTGACAACTCCGGTAAGAACTTCAAAAATTACTTTCAATTTCATTCGGAAAATTTGACTTTTTTTGACGTTCAATCCCGTTTTGAGGCGGTTCCCAACCAGGTAAATTCTTGAATAAAGGTTGCCGCTAACGGTGAGATTGCGACATATAAAGTTAATTTTCTTGATATTCCTGCTAATTTGCTTCTTATTAATAAAAAGCTAACACTAGGGTTTGTGAGAATGCTGCATCGTTTGGTGTGTTTGTGTGTGTGTGTGTGTGTGTGTGTGTGTGTGAGTGGGAGGTGTCAGTGATTCACATCTCGATCGTATATTGGCCAAATTTCCTTCGATCTGATGAACAAATGCTGAGAGGGTCTTACTGTGTTTCTGAACATGAAATGTTTCTCACATCCAAACGCAATTCTGAATTTTTTACCGTTTTGATGTTACATCAATATATAAATAAATAAAATACAACTTCGATCTCCCAACTAGCGTCAACAGGGCACAAAGCACGCAAATGCGAACGCACACGCAAGAGCGGAATGCGGAACGGCCTTCAACGTATCCGAGGTCTCGTCCCTCACGTGAATCCATATCCCTTCTTGAATTAAGAGGACAAATACGTTATTGCACTACTTTATTTCTGAATAATAAAAAACTATTAAGTAACGTTAAAACCTGCAAAGTATTGATCGTAGACGTTAGTACAGATTACGATCTTCTACAACAATGTCATGGATTCGACCTAAGAGGATGAAATTATCCCTTATCGAAGTGAGCAGTCGATACGCGCATGAATTTACATAGATTGAACCCCCAAAACTCATTCGTAAATTCACAAATATGTTAATTAAATAGAACAAATTGTATAAATTGCAATGATTAACAAAATATAAACGGCCCAAGAAAAAGTTGAAATGATTATTTTTAACTATGTTTTGTTTAACTATGAACACTTGTTTTGCTCGCCACAAATGAACGTTCTTTATATTCGTATATCGAAGTACCTAAGACCAAGTATGTTATATATAATATACAATCAACAGACAAAATTATTCTAAAATAGTTTCTATGATTTTTTCCACAGAATTATAAGTATCAAGTGACAATAAATATATGAATTCGTTGAGTGTGAACAATCAAACGCGATCAAAAAGCAGTGAAAGTTTTAAATAAAACAAACACGTTGAATTTCAAATATGACATTACTAAAGCAAGCAGAATATGCATAATGCTCACTCTGAAGACATCGTACCCCATATATTTGCTACGATGCTTCGTTCTGGAGCAATGAAACCAGAGAAATGTCACATCTGAATATATACAATGGATCTTACACAAATTTATAGAATATTCTATGGCGAATATATTTCATATATTAGGAATATTTGCTTCATGTAGGACGTAATAAATACTGAGAATCTATTGTGATCATTTCTTCTTACATTTATTCAAAACTAATGGTCATACATTTCGCCCCGTTTAATCGGGAAGTGTTAAACTATTTCACAAGATTGATAAATAATCTTCGGATTGTGCAACATTGTTTAAATCAATTGAAAATGAGAGAAAACGTTTATACTCATTATAAGAACAGCTGTTGCAATCTACTGTTCCAGAAGTGATCTACGTAGATTCGATAGGAATAATTAAGTAACTATGCATCCTAGCACACTGATTTGAGACAATATGTAGGACATATTTAATATAATAATTTCTCAGAATATAGTAATGAATTTTATGCATTATTGCAATAACAATTTTTGGTTATAAATATAACAGTACATATATCAGTATAAAATTGAAGTAATTATAACAATTTGCATAATAGTTAATAAAATCTTAATCTTTTTTTTACACAGAGATCAAAACTCTCTTTTATACCGACACCAAAACTACCAATCCATTCTGAATACAGTGAAATTGCAGTTACGATTTCCGTACAGATAACACGGATATCAAACGAAAAAGTATCGTCACTTCAAATATGGGAAGCGTAACACACCAATGCTGGGTGCGGTACTGTACTCACCAGCAACAGTGGGAGAGAACGTCGGGAGGCTGCAATGGGCAGACCTCGCGGTCGGAGTTCGTTGGTTGCCATGGCTGCAAAAGAAAGCAAAAATGTGAACCTGCACTTTCAATCTCTTCGTAACACATGGTACTTGACTAAAGGTAGCCCCAGGAAATTTTTAAGATCAGACCTTTATATACAGTTAAAGGAAACGGTTTTTAAATGGGCAATATTTACGTCATTTAGTAAGTTTTACTGAATTACTCTGCATTTGAACATATTACTTTATTATTTAATAATATTCTAATATTTTATATTATCAATGTGTATAAAGAGGCAAATTGCGAATATGTGGATCCAGTCCATTTATACTACAGTGTTCTTCCATCCTACAACTTTGATACTTTTCAGATTATACAAAGTAACTTGAAGAGGATTCCAAAGTGGAAACATCCACAGTGTAACTTGTAAAACACTGCGAAATATACTTTATTATTTGTACCAATGTCTACTAAGATTTTTGGTCGTTAATACTGCTTTTTTGGAAACAACACAATTAATACATTTGAAAGAATTTCTCGAAGAGCAAACGTCATAAAATAGGATTTCTTGTTGAAATGTATCAACAGCTCACTACAGAAAATTCACATACATGTACATTGTTTTACAACACATCGCCAAATGACATTAAACAAATAAATTCGATACACAAGTTTAAGGGCCAAGTAAAATATTTTCTGCTGCATAACTGTTTCAACACAATTAGAGACTATACCGACCATCAAAAGGAAATTAATACTAATTTGAATACTGTTATTGAATGTATAAATTAGTATTTGGATAGTATAATTCTAAACACACTGTAATAAGTATTGTATCTTAGCTGCTACGTCAATTACCCCATCTGGATCACGTTTTTCGCCCAGATTCCATGATCCTTTGAGCTAATGCTGAAGTGACTCCTTGTTTTGCTTCTGAACATAAATATAACTTCACGATCTCTGCACGTCTTCTAGTGTTCTGTAGGAATTATAGTTATTCAAATTATCGTTCTCCATTCTCACACGCAGGAACTCCATTGCTTCACGAAAGGTACGGTGAGTGATAACAGCCAAAATCTATAGCTGATATGCCTTTGCAAAAAGTCTTTTATCACACTGGGGCGAATATTTTCGTATCAATTCTTGCGAAAAATATAATTTCCATCTGATGAGAATTCATCATGTACATTGATTAGGGTAGGGATTTCAGAATTTAGGAAAACCTGCACAGAATACACTTTTCTCATAGTACGTCACACACAGTTTTTGACGATAAATAAATGAATAAAAATGAAAAAATTCTGTAACAGAATGTACATTAAGATGAAACCTTCAGTTGAAATTGTGGAGTTTTTGTACAAGTTTGATTGAGAATTCTAAGATTGATGAGCAATAGGAAAATGGTTTGAGATGAGCGAGTACGCATTTGAGTTTAATTTAAGTGCTGATGATTGAGCTCAGTGTTGGAATGTGCAAGATCAGGTACTAGCGCTGGAACGCGTAGGTATAAATGCAGGTGAAATTATGAAACGGGCAAGAAGTAACAAGGAAACTCTGAACGTTCACGTGATCTATTTTTTTTGTGGTGAAGTAATAGTGAGAAGGAAAGGAAATTTTTAATGTATTCATGTCTGATAAATTATCCGTTACATGCAAGTATCCTTAAAGACAATATTGAATCATTCCATTTATTTTATTTCTTTGATTTTATTTGTTCTTGTTTATTGCTGTAATTATTGCCGTTTATTCTTCTTGTAGTTCATCTAACACTCTTCAGTAACTATAAGAGAACCTGAATGGCACCCAGTCTAGAAGTCAATATACCCTGAAACTGAAATCATGAGTATTAATCGTTCTACTGTAGTTAAAGGATGTTAAGCTTAGACAATGACTTTGCAGAAACAACAGAAATTAATTTCGAGAACAGAATACCGAAGATCATGCGAGGACCGGTGAGGGAATTCAAATTATGCACATACGAATTGGATGCGGAATATCTCAAGGGAAGATAAAGAGATAGCTACGCAATTATACATAACGTGCTGTGTAAGATCACTCACGATATCACATTGCACTTGCCGATGAGATAAGCACCATTATAAAGATGTATAAAGGAGCTCCAACGAAGAGGAAGGCTTCCATGCTCACGAAGGCAACGATGGAGAGACAACGTCGTGAATTGAATTGAATTAATGCCTTATTTTACGTGGCGAGACTCAGGCCATTAGGACTGCTCTTCCGTCTGACCACGTAAATTTCGCTACGCTCCTTTCACCAACTAGCAGAGAAAGGAGGTATTTCTTGGGCGAGAAACAGGCGATTTGAATTTAGCTCAGAGGCGTCATTTAGGCTTGAGGATCTTTTACATGCAAGTAAATCTACGAACATGGGACAGCCGGCTTTACTTCCCGTCCGAAGGAAGGCGTACGAAGGATTTTTTCGCCCTGAAAAATCCACGGCTTCGATCGGGTTTGAACCCGCCAACTTGGGTACAACAGTCCGAAACGCTAACCGTTACACCATCGCCGCCGCCGTGCGCTGTGAGACTGGGGGATCCTATAGCGCACAAGTAGCTCAGAATAGGAAAGGATGGCGCGTCATGTTGGACCACAGGCAGTACGTAAATAAACAAGTAAATATAGTCATAATAAATAAACATAATAGTCTCCTTTAGTTTACAACCTTCAATGTGGTGTAATGACATCTTCCTCGAGCACATGGGATCTGATCGAACTCCACTACAACTGCATTTGGCGAACATAACTAATGAAACATTTCAAATACAGGAAACTCTCATTAACACGAATGCCAAGGGATCAAAATAATAGGTGTTCGCTTTATAAAAATTCGTGTTATCCGAATATTATAAATCCATATTACTGGCGTTAACTACGAAGGTCGTTACTCCAGTTAGTGTAGCGCACGCAATATTCCTGGAGGTGGTAGTTGGTACGTGAGATCCGGCGCCGAATACACGTCGGCTTGCGAGGGTTTCCCTTTCGAGGTATATGCCCCACAGGGACCCCTCCTCAGCCGGAGCAAGCTTCAAAGCTAGGGGCTAGTCTCCCGACATGCGAGGTAGTGTAGTGCATGATTTTAAGGGTTTTGAGAGAAGGGTGCCAGGATGTGGAAGGGATGATTACTCTGTCCGTGGCGCGTATGTTAGGGTACTGCTCCGGCTTTCGACTGGAATTTATCGAAGACACCTCGGAAAACTACCGGTCAGAGCATCAAGCCGCTAGAATTCTTCTCCGGACAATTGCTGAATTCGACCAAGCTAAATTTAGAGCTAGCTAGAGTAAAAAATCCACCGTCGGTATTCGAACCCTAGTCAACGGTGCCGCAGAGAAAACAGTGTTCTCGTTGATCTATCGTAGAATTAGATTATCAGAATGAAGTCGGTAAGTCGACCGTTCTGGTACATGATTTCTGTTCATTTTCTGACCATTTGCAGGCGAATGCCGGGCCAGAAACCTGTTCTATGGATCCCGCGTCACATGTGCTCTTTTTCGCGTCCCAAGTGGAAGCCGGACTGGAACCGTAACTTCCCCTCATAAGCGGTAATGTCGGTGAGGAAGAGGCCTACATTCCACATCTAACTGAATATGGCTGCCAATAAAAAGACACCAAGAATCATCCTACAGAACGTAAAGAATCACTGGCCATTTTTAAGCAAATAAATAAATAATTTGACCAAGTTGCAGAATATATAAAACTATATTTGTGAAGTTAAAGAGTGAGAAGCAGTTGAGTATATTGAAAAAGGATAATATCACTGGAAACGCTATTTTAACTCTTGCGTAAATGGCTATATTAAAGCGAACTATTTAAGATGTTCGTTAAACATTTGTTTCATCTGAATCGAAAGTAAAAAAGTTTTAAATTCGCGAATATAAAATAATATGATAATTATATTGAAAGAGAAATAATACATTGTTATGTATCTAATTAAAAAAGATTATGTACCCATACAGAATTTTAATAATACATTTAGGTTAAGTTCATCTGGATCTGCGATTTTCGTGTCGTTTTTCCTTTCTTCTAGGTAGATTCTTCAGCGATATTATTAATACGTTCTTCCGTCAGTTTCCCCGATTCATTGAGCAAAACATAATACGGACCCTTGCTTTTCTTCTGAACAGTAAATTCTTTTTACATTAAATAAACAAGTTTTTTTCCTTCCCTCAATCTCAGTTTACATTGTTTTTACGTAAACTATATCAATAAACAGATAAATTAATAAGTATACGGAAACACGATTATAACTTAGGTTATCGATCCTTGGATTCAGCAGACATGCTAATAAATATTTTAGCAATCGTAAATTTATAAATGTATTAAAGACAAATTGTTTATAACTGCCGTTCCCGCCTTCATGAAAACTTCTTTCCCATGACGGATTGACACATTCAGTTTTATTAACCCTGGACATTTACGAGGGGATTCTGTATTTCAAAGCACAATAAGGTACATTGTTTGTACATGCTACTCTATTCTTCAACCAGTATATAGTTTCCGTATGTGCGAGAAAACGTTAGCCCTACAAATGCCAACTTAATGGCGACCGTAAACTAACTGTGGAGAATCACCAGGAAAATTCGAAACTAATTTTAAGAATACACACTTTTAACAAACACTGGGAGAATTGTTTTTCATGTTAAATTAGGCATTCAAACGCGGAAAGAATTATTAACACAAATGTGTTTCAGAAAAGACAGTTGTTCATTAGCAGCGTAATTACACCTCTTTTCTTAAAGATTTGCATTCATACTATCTGGGAGAAAACGCTTGTATCCGTGCAGTGCAGGACAACTTTTGTCAGTAGGACAATAGCAATCCCACGAGGTATGCTCTGTATACCAATACACCCCCAAGGGATTCAAGGGCAAAGGAATGAGAGCCATTGGTCTATTGTTTGCCACATGCAAATAAGCACGAGAAGCGCCTACCCGAGAAGGACTAATACAGAGGGTGAGTCACAGCGCCGTCGAAGGCAAACACTCCAGCGGAAGCTGCGTGCGGGCTGCACTCGCAGAACAGGAAAGCCCCTCTGCGCCGAACGGCGAGGTAAACGAACTGACATCCGGCTTCGGAGCTTCAAGCCCTCCGATGATCCCGACGGAGGATGCGCTACCACACGAATCCGCCTCGTTAACGCCACCCATCTCAGGCGAGGACGGCGAGGACGAGAGGTGAGGGGGCGTCGAAGCGAACGGCGGCGGCGTCAACGGGATCGCCCACGGGCGCCCGTTCGCCCGTTCGCCCACGGCCCGGGCGCCCGCCCTGCCGCGCCGTTCGCCGCCGCCCACGACCGCCCACGGGCGCTGACGGGGCACTCGCGGCAAACTGGCCGGTGCGAAGCGGGGCGCAGGAGCGGGATCGAAGCGGGGCGGAGTGGAGCGGAGCGGGGCGGAGGGGGGTGGAGCGGAGCGGAGCGGGGCGGAGTGGAGCGGGGCGGAGTGGAGCGGGGCGGAGCGGGGCGGAGTGGAGCGGGGCGGGGCGGAGTGGAGCGGAGTGGAGCGGGGCGGGGCGGGGAGGAGCGGGGCGGAGCGGGGCGGAGCGGGGAGGAGCGGGGAGGAGCGGAGCAGGGCGGAGCAGGGCGGAGCGGGGCGGGGCGGGGCGGGGCGGAGCGGGGCGGGGCGGGGCGGGGCGGAACGGGGCGGAGTGGAGCGCAGGAGCGGGATCGGGGCGGGGCGGGGCGGGGCGGAGCGGAGCGGGGCGGAGTGGAGCGCAGGAGCGGGATCGGAGCGGGGCGGAGTGGAGCGGAGCGGGGTGGAGCTAAGCGGAGTGGAGCGGAGCAGAGAGGAGCGGCGCGGACTTCCGCCTGCGCGCACGCATCTCGCTCAACCACGCGCCGCGCCTCGCACCCGTCACGCGCCGCGTCGCGTCGCGCGGGCGCAGCCGGCCGGCTGGGCTCCGCGGCCGCCCGCTGGCCTCCTGGATCTTGCGTGGCGCGCGCCTCTTAAGCACGGAAACGTATGAGCGGGTGCGGAACACAACGGTAACACGCACGCAACGAATCGTAATAATAATAATAATAATAATAATAATAATAATAATAATAATAATAATAATAATAATAATAAGAAGAAGAAGAAGAAGAAGAAGAAGAAGAAGAAGAAGAAGAAGAAGAAGAAGAAGAACTACAGAAAACACATTCTGAGAGATTTTACCATTCATTCCGACTCGTGTAGAAGATGTGAGGCTGCAAGCGAAACTATCCAACACGTGACAAGTGGATGTAGCAGCCACGCACAGTTGGAATACAAAAAGAGGCATGATGAAGTGACGAAGCAGGTCCACCAATTATTGGCATTGAGAACGGGCTTACTCGCCACTTTCGTGCCGTATTATGAATATGTGCCTCAGAATGTGCTTGAAAGTAGTGAGCACACACTCTACTGGGATCGCTCCATTATCACTGACAGACATGTCGGCGGCAATAGACCCGATATAACGTACATTGATAGAAACCATCAGCAGGTTTTCCTTATCGATATATCAATCTTGCCCATGAAGTCGCATCTCAGTGGAACTTCAGTAAAGTGACAACTGTGCCTATAATAATATCAGCTACAGGAGTGATCCCAAAAATGACACTTCGGGCACTAGAGTGTCTTCACTTGCATGCCAGGAATGTATATAATATGCAAAAGTGTGTAATTTTGAATACATGCCGTATTGTCAGAAGCCATCTGAACCTTCAGTAAAGCAACCACACACCTGGCCATCATTCCTGTGTGTGGTTGGCATCCCGACCAGTAATACTGTGAATAATGTATAATAATAATAATAATAATAATAATAATAATAATAATAATAATAATAATAATAATGTGCCTATAATAATATCAGCTACAGGGGTGATCCCGAAAATGACACTTCGGGCACTGGAGTGTCTTCACTTGGATGCCAGGAATATATACAATACGCAGAAGTCAGTCATCTTGAATACATGCCGTATTGTTACAAGCCACCTGAATCTTCAATAAAGCACCCGCACACCTGGTCATCATTCCTGTGAGTGGTTGACATACCGACCAGTAAATACTGTGAATAATAATAAGCACAAGCGAGAAAGAAGAATGAGCAGATTATTTTGTTAAAAAATCCAGAATTCACAGTATTCGTCTGCAAAAACACTATTCCTTTTCCTCTTTCCCTCCTTCATTTTTTTCGTTCTCTTCCCTTTCATTTTCCTTTTCTCCTCCTCTTCCCCCTCCTTTTCTGCCACTCTGCCCTCCTTTAATTCTCTACCCTTTCTATTTCTCCTCCTCTGCTCCCTCACTTTCTCGTTCTCCTCCCTTTTATCCTCTTTCGCTTGGTTGTATTCTCTTCCCCTTGCTTTTCTCCTCTTCCTCTTCCTTTTCTCCTCCCGTTCCAATCTCCTATCTCTCAGCATCCCAGCTAATACTAAAGCAGAATAACTGCATCCCAAAGCACATAATGCATAAACGTGACGCGGGTTGCCTAATAAAAACTGTCAGACGACATTGGTTCGCGGTTCTGTAAAATTTCTATAATAAAGGACATTAAGGCCGATCAGATGGCCGAGATCGCTAAGGCAGTAGTGCCGGAGTGGTTTCGGACCAGAAGATGGCGGGTTCGAGTCCCGCCTCGGGCATGGGTGTATTTGTGTATGTCTGTATGTGTTGTCCTCTCACCCCCTTTATCATCATATCATCATTTCATCTTCCATACCCCCAGGGCTAACAACCGTGGGGGATAAAAATCGGATCCAGCTAAAATGCTGGTCCCCCCCCCAAAAGTTGTTGCAAGCACCTGCTACCGCGATAATAAATAAAAACTGAGCCACGGTAAATGCAGGATGCTTGCATGCGTGGTCCTAGTCGGCCGATTAACGAAGAAAAAAAAAAAAGAAAAAAAAATGACATTAAGTTGCCTGGTATGAGTAGATAAACTACAGAAGAAAAGAGAATCTCAAGAATTATACCTACGTTCATAAAATATCTCTTTCATTATCTGGAAAAAGCGACTGAAATTCTATGGTTGTTTTCTAATAATAACTACTGAATGACTAAACTCAAAGGATTCTATCATTTGAAGGGAAAAAATTATAGAAGATATATCTAAATTCACAGCTCTCATTGACAAATACAAATTCCTTGACACGTTCTATAGAGCATGGACCGAAGAGCATAGGAAAACTTCAGGGAGAGGGCGAAGAAATCCTAGAAAGAAAACAAAGACAAATCCTTTGCTAAATTTGCAATTTTCTGCTAGAGCTCAATTCAAGTAGGACATAACGAAGGAAGAAATAAATAAAAACGAACAATAATTTTTAATATTAAATTTGCGAAGAAGTTTTAGTTTTGTATTCGTCAATCCCAACAACAATGTTATAAAAAAGATAAGAGATATACAAGGTCATCGAATCGACACGAATTCTCTAGTGTTAAGCAACAGGGGTATTAGGTACTCTTTGTAAAAAAAAATGTTCGCACTTTCTCGCTCTAGCAATGTCATTTAATATGTTTCATGGAATTTCTTATACGGTACTGGCTTTGCTACTCGTACAATTATCCCTGACAATATTTAATTTAGTCTGGTTTTATTAATACAAAATAAGCAGCACAATTGGCGTTTAACACCTTTGACTTGGTCTTCCAAATACCGAGAGTTTCCTAACACTGTAAAAGAACATTGGGGACAAAATACTCGGACTGTCCTCTCAGCAACCGCTGTCATATCGAAAACTCACTCCAGATTGCTTGATGAACTAGGTACGGAGAAGGGTATCGTCGTTGGTCTCCAGAAGCCTAGGTTCCTAGAAGCTCTTTAGGAATGCCTTTTGGAAGAAATAACTATGGAAACTACAATCATTGTGATTGATTAAAAAAATCACAATCCTTAATATTGAAATGTAAAGATAAATGAAATTATAATATATTTTAAAGTAAAAACACAACAAATAATTTCAAGATCTCCATATCAATCACGTAAGGAATAAGACAAAATTAGTGAAAGTTAATATGGTGTCTCGGACTATAAACATAACGATGCAGCAGACAATATTTAACTTCCCTTAGAAATGTTCGTTAATATGTTAATATTTTTTGTTGGTAATGTATATAATATAATTTATATAATATGTAATATATTTTTGTTTTAAAAATTTCGAAGTCGGTATTAAAAATAATAGATTTTCTGTTATACTATTGAAACTAAAATGTGATGAACTGGAATCTTAATTTAACAATGAGTAGCAACGAAGAGTGAGTGCTTGGAGAAAGGAGAATGGGGGGCAAGAAAGGGGAGGGGGCGAGATTAACGTGAAGGATAAAAAAAGGACAATATATAGCTTGTGCTGGGGAATATTTTCAATATGGAGGACTCAAAGACGTAGTAGGCTCATCCGCCCATTGCTAGTCAATGGTTGAGAGATCTCGCATACGCAACCAGTAGGGTCCTTGGGAAGCAGTGACGACTATCATAATGAGCCTATAAAGAAGTAATGAAAGATTGTTAACATGGCGAACTAAAAGACACGATGGACTCATCAACCATCTGATCGAAAGATGAAAGATACTACATACGCAACTAGAAGAGTCCTTGACTACCATTTTGCACAGACGACTGACTATCATAATGAGCTCAGAAAGGTCGCAAACAATTCAGGTTGGAACGCCCGGTCGGGCGCAACGAATGCTTTAGCTTGCAAATTCGCTTGGAAATACGAATTCGCGGAAACGGTAGAGGAAGCTTAATTACAGATTCTCATCTTGATCCTCATCCCGATCAGGATTTTCCAGATCCATTCACAGAATGCTGAGATGACCCCATTTTGCTTCTGGACATAAATGTATCTTCTCTATGCGCACGTTTTATTGAACTATCGTTTTGGAAGTAATGGTAGGAGTATAACGGGGGTATGGATTACTATATTGTTAGCAATACAAAAAAAATTAAATCAGCAGTTCTTTTACCGATGCAAAGGAGTTTTCTATAACTCGGGAGAAAAAATGCCTAATTTTCAAATGTTGCTAACCTCTTTTTTTTTTACCTTTAATCCATCATTCAACTATTTTCAGTTAAAATGTTAGGAAGAAATTCTGGAGATCAAGAAAACGTGTCTAGATGGTACTTCTCCCCAATACGTCACATACAGTTTTTACTGTTCTTTTATTAAATAAATTAAATCAAGGTGTTCCTATACTGTGAAGAGCGGACAGCCACTGGACAGAGCGTTGCTAGACCGGAGGCAAAACCTAACATAAATTTGATCATTATGCCGTTGTTATATTTTGTTAGCTATTTTTCAAGTAGATGCTTTTTATTTACTTCAACAGCCATCGAACATGAGCGTGATTTCGTGCAAAATGTCCTGATACTCTCGAGATACTATTCACCAATTAATTTCACTCATGTTCATATTTTAAACATGTTTTTTATTTCCTTCCATATTTAAAAACTTTTATGGCACAGAGAAAAAAATAATCAGAGGAGATCACAAAATCATGAATTCTGATCTATTTTGATATCTGTTGAAAAATGTGTAGTAAACTGCCCTGTCTCACAATATGGCTTTTATACTGTATCCATCGCACAATCCTGGGTATTTATTTAGTCGGTTCTATAGAAAAGTTCATTTATTTCTGTTATAGTAGAGCTGGGAGGGGAGTTCAAACGAATTTCATGGGGGTTATGAAGATTGCACAAACAGGAGTGTTAGATGACACTTCAACAAAAAAGTAAAAGAAAGTGAAGTAACACTTTTATCATAAATTTCCGGAGGACAACAAGAAGTATCAATATTTATTTGTACGCCGCATTCTAAAGTACCTGATTCGTGGCTGTGAACAATGATGCAACAAGATCGAAACTTTCAGTCATGGCAATAACACCACCAAGACCAAAGCAGCTTTAACATTTGCAACAAAAAAATAACCCCTTCCAAAAAAATTAAGAAGAGGGATTAAGGTATACGTTGCCGAGTCGTACCATACTGAACACAAACACAAAAAAATCACATAAAACCAAGTAAACTGATTATACTGTCTGCCATCTTCCATTGATCTATAAAGCACATGTTTCAATAACTTGCATTATCGCACGCTGGTAATTGCGGTAGTTTCTGCTCTCTCTCACACTACATGCATTTTTCACTGTTGTGAACGAAAATCCGAAGCAATTAAAGTGAATGACAATGGAATACAAGTGCCCGCCTCGTCTCGCGTCGGTGTTGCAGAGCTTCTGAAACTCGCAGGCACCGTTACTCTCGCCCCCACACCTCCGCCCCGCCCCGCCCCGCCCCGCCCCGCCCCGCCCCGCCCCGCCCCGCCCCGCCCCGCCCCGCCCCGCCCCGCCCCGCCCCGCCCCGCCCCGCCCCGCCCCGTCCCGTCCTTCCCGCTCCCGCCCGCTGGCGCAGCTTCGAGGCTCCACGGGTGGGTGATCTCGCAACACTCACCGCTTCTTGGTCGCGGGCCAGCCTGCCCATCGGCTCCCCAGCCTTCTCGGAAGAGCGCCTCCAAGCCTGACACTCGTTGGGCCGGCCCGTACTATGTCGAAATCGCACGAATCGTGTTGTAGATGTCTATGTCAACCCATGGAACACGTGACAAATTGCGCAACCGTTCTCGAAATGTGGACGTGACATGAACTGAAACCAATCGGTCTCTGACCAGATGGCACATCATTATACGCCTACGTTCCTCTTAGGCATAGTATTTCATTATTATAATATTCTTTTCAATTACGACTATATTTTCATATGTCCTCTACAAAGAAGACATTTCGTTTCGACAATATTTTCGTAGTTCACAAATTTTTGTAATATTAATGGACTACAAAACCTCTACCATGATAAAAATTATCATGATAAAAATCGCTCTATAGCAAAACGTCTGTGATCAAAAAGGTACGCAATTTCAAGTCGTGTCGACGCGGAGACAACATACAGGACAACCACAACAGTTTTGGAGTTGCGTTTGCGATTGTCCTCAGAGAACCGATGTATTTGGTTTTAGCATGTGGGGAAGGTTAAAGGTGGCAGCTGAGAATCCAGTAGAGAGATTTATCAACGGCCACGCCAGAACAGGGGGCCAGGAGAGATACGTATGCAAATGGATTTAAAACGCTTTTGATGTCAAGGGCGTGAATGGAATCACGAGAAGAGAAACCACGATTCCGAGAGAGTGAAATGAACGTTCTTCATGTGTGTGTGTGTGTGTGTGTGTGTGTGTGTGCGCGCGCGATGTAACGCGTTTATAGCCTGGAATTGCTCCCGAGACAACGCGAGTGGAAAGGCGGGCCCTCGCTACCGAAAGCGAACGCTCGACAGTCACCGTTCGCTTTCTCCGACAGCTCCAACGCGCACCGCCCTCCGTTGGTCCACGGCCCTCCGGCTCCTCGGCGCCGTGGCACAAAGCATCTCGCCGCACTGCCGACCGCGGAAGACAGGGCCCGGCCGGACAGCTGTAGCGACGGCCGCAGCCCGACCGCACACCTGGCCGGAGCACTTTCACTACTTACTGGGATGTGTCGGGTAGGCCCCCATCTGCCTCGCCGTCGCCGCGCGTCTGCCGGGGAAGTCGAAGGCACTCGCACGCACTCGCACACTGAGATCGCGGACGGGCGCGGCGGTCGGCGGTCGGCGGTCGAAGCGGAAGGCGCGAACAGCGGACGGCTCACTCCACCGCGGCGGCCATCTTGCGAGTGAGCGAGGGAACGACTGCACGCCGCCAGCGCCAGCCGTACGGCGGAAAAGTGAACGCCGCCTCCGCCGGCGAGTGCCGTGGAGCGGCACGGGGTCGTGGTCGGGGAGGGGAGGGGAGGGGATCAGGTGGAGGGGGCCGCACAGCCGGGCGGCCTCGGCGCCTACCTTTTTCCACGGCGGGGCTGGGCGCGACGGCGGCGTGCGCGGGCGGGCGGCGAAGGGGCCGGGGGGTACGGGGAGGGACGTTGGGCGCGAGGCGGCAACGTCGCCCGCCCCCCCTGCCGCCCCCTGCCGTCCCCTCCCGGACGTCGCCCCGGAGGACCTGGGAGGTGGAGGTCCGGGACCGCTTCGATGAGCAATATGTAGTCGTTGCAATCGATCCACGGATCACGTGGAAGTTCGCTCCGAGAGAATCACCGTGGAAAGAATCCACAGACAGACAGGGAGAATGAGACGTGTTCTTTTCCATTACTCGCCATTAAAAGGATTTGTTTCCGTGGCGCTACAGCCCAGTGCGGATCTTCTTGGGACATCTACAAACTCCAAGTTCTCCCGGAGTCTTCGAGAATGTGATATCAGCCCATCGTCCGGTCTTACCGATGGGAGTGAGAATAGGAAGGGAAGGACGAATCGCAGCCGTTCGTGATGAGTTCCTTACGATGAAGGTGTGAAAATACCTCACTGTCGGGAATTGAACATAAGCACATTCCTGTTTACAAAGCTTCTTTTCTGGACTAACAACTACATAAGCTATCTCATTCGTTATTTATGCAAGGAAGGAATGCAGAAAATTATTCTATTGACGATATTGGCCAATGCTTTTTCAACCTTGTCAAAAAATGAGGGAAAAAATAATATATTTGAAAGTAATTGCAGAAACATCTCACGGAACCAATTAAGCATCGTTAAACATTTAATTTCACGACAAAGAGTTTCTCATAACGCTCGATAGAGAACTAAAAAAACTACACAGTTCCAAACAGACGTATTGTTAGTAAAAGAAACATCAATAGGATCTTGACACCCACTACTAGAAACTAAAATAAAGCTGCTGTTATATTTACGAACTTTAGTGGCAATCGTTCCATATATACAGGCAATGTAGGTAATAAAAATGCATTTGATTCATATGACCATTCAAGAAGCCAATGATCATATCTAGTGCCCGGAAGTTCCGGCATTTATTTTAACTAAAATAGGCAGCAAAATGCAATTCTGGCTAAAGTTGGGGCAAAAACACAGAAAACGTTAAAATCAGCATTTAAAAATAATTAAAGGAAAAAAATTAATAATTATGATTCACATTCTTATTCTAACTCTAAAATTTACGTTAGCACTCACGAGGAAGGAAATTACCTTTTTTTTTTTTTTTGCAATCTTTGTTACACATGACCGTGTGGTATGGCGACAATGAATTTATTTTACTCGTGACGCTGTCTCTACAAAATGCTATTGTGGACTTCCTTTTTAATCTTGAAATGCTATCATTGATAATGGAATTGTAGATTTCGTTCTTCGTACTTGTGTATTAGCCAGAAGGGAAGAGAGCACAAGGAGGAACTGAGAACGGTACAACATGTACAGAGAGATGTCTTCAAAAGGGATCCGAAGCCATACGAAAGCATAGAAGGAGATTTCTCGTGAACGAAAGAGTCTGTAATCTTCAATGAAAAATATAAAAAATTTTCACTGGTATCAAGTTCCTTTCCCTTTTAGATTTTTAACACAACCTGACACTGGAGCCTCCGCGTCCACAGAAAGACAATACACGATCGTGCCTTTATTACTCCAGGCTTACAGGTATGTTTCCAGCTTAATAGAGATTGGTGCCAGGAGGGGAAAACTGGAAAATAATGACGAAAAAGGCAGAAAATGCACAAATAGGCAGAAAAAGGCACAAATAAGGCAAAAATTCCAAAAAGACATTAACAGCTAAAACAGGGGTAAAAGACAAAATGAAAATCTACTAAAACAACTCGAAAAGTACAATTAAGTGATTTCTATTGGTAATCGTCACAAAATCGTAACAATAATAAGAATGCATATTACCAAACTTCGAGGCTGTAATAATAGCTAATGAAGTTTGCCGGGTAGTTTTCACAAACCTTGAATGTCCGGCCAAAGGTATTAAAGGGACTGTCTTCCGCCTTGGCTCCCCAAAATGGTTTTTAAACAATCCAAATCGTTAGCAGGTAAAAAAATACATTTATACGGGATGCGGTATCAGGTAGCAACGTGAACAATACATAAAAAATATAATTCTAGACTTGCAACTCATTGACGTTAAAATACGCGAATCCATTTGCAATGATATTGTTTGCGTTCCATTTTTTTCGTTCTAGTTATCGGTTTTTACAAATCGGTATATTCGACTGATTTCCTAATTGTAGAACTATTCTGTAGAAATGCTTCAAGTCCCAGGTATAAGGACAAAATCATAAAATTTCAATCGCTTATTTTCTGACGGTGTTCGAGATCTTTTAAATTTAAAAGGTATAAAAGATCTTACCAATAGACAATTTATTCGTTTCCCAGAAATACATTGGTTCAGGATAGACCTTGATTTTATTCGATTTATTTAGACAAAGAAGTGAAAACTATATGTGACGGATGGGGAGAAGTAGCTAGAAATAGCTGAAAACGCTTTGTCTGCGCCAGTTTTTTGAAGTTCTCAATTCTTCTTCCCAACATTTTCATTATAACTAGTTGAAAAATGAATGAAAGTTAAAAACGTCATAGCAAGACTTCATAGTAATTTGGTTTCCCAATCTTTAGAAGTATCTATAGGCCCGATATAGAAAATTAAATTTTTTTCATAAGATAATAGACTTACATCTTCCATAAGAGCGATCATTTAAAATGAAAATTTAGTATCCAACTCAACAGTTAGGATTTGAAATAGACAGGGCCCCCTAGAGGTGAATGCTCTAGAATAGCTGTGAAAATCTATTAAAACGATGCAGTCACGAATAAGAATTGAAATTTCATATACAGCGCATCACGCATTTCTTACATAATCCTTCATAGAAAAAGTGAAGAATCATTATAAGATGATCCGGTATACAGGACCTGTCTGAAAAGAAATTCGCCTTGAATTCTTTCCCACGACGTAATATTGCTACGGCACTGTCATTTTCCACAGTCAAGGGGAGGATGCCTTCATGGCTATGTAAAATGTACGTCCGTTTAGATTCTCGAAGTCAGGTTTCCCTGATCCACTGAGCAAATGCTGAGATGGCCGCTTGTTTTACTTCGGACATAAATGGAGCTTCACTATGCGCACTTTTTGTGGAGGTGTCCTTGTGCTTGTGGGAGTAGAACGGGGGGGGGGGTACGAGTTCGTTAGCAATGCAAAAAAATCAAATCTGTAGTTCGTTTGCTGTTGTAAATAAGTTTTCTATAACTCGGGGGCGAAAATGTCTAGTTTTGCAGATGTTGTTAATCTCACGTTTTTTAATTTAAAAATTTAAATTTTATTATTTTTTGTTTATTTTATTTTATTTCGTTTTTATTTTATCTTTAAACTATTTATAGTTAATATGTTGGAAAGGGATTCTGGAGCTCAAGAAATCGTACTTCTTCACCATATGTGACATACAATTTTATTGTTCTTTTATTAAATAAATCAAAATATTACATGTGTTGCATGCCATACACGATCCTCGAACCTAGATGAGAGAGCAGGGTTACATCTTTATGCCATCTTTCTTGGGCAGTGTTACTAATTGTGGTTTTCCTATGCCTTAAACAGGATTGTTGATGGTAATCGATATCATCAGGAGTAAATAGTGCCGAGAAATTAATGCTTGTAGACAGACGGTGGTATAGTTTGGTACGTTTGGTTGTCTGGAGAGCCAACAGCGTCACACTGAAGTGGTGAAAAATACCCATGCTTTATATCTTATTGATCCCATAGCTTTCGATTTTCTTTATTACGCCTCCAAGCCCCTGCGCCCCCGGGATAGGCATTGCTTAGCGATACAGTTCTGGAAATGGATTAAAATTGAGAGAGAACCACAGCACCTGCAAGGCTGTAGAATATCTCGTATTTGTAACTCAAAATTGCGGGACAATAAATATTATGTTACACATTTATGACTGATAAAACCTAAAATAAACATGCATCCAATGTAATCATTAAGCTCTTCTGTAAGAGGTTTGCTTCACTGTAGCTCGATAAGACTTAGTATCTTTCTTTATTGAAAGCAAAAATAATTAAGAAAAGTGTTTGTCAGTGGTTGAAATAGCGTTGTCTGTCAGTATAACATATTTTTACGTATGGGCTGACTCGGTGAGAAAATTCTGTTTCTACTACTTAAGGAATTGACATTTCCCATAATTAAATTCATTGTTGAAGAATCAATGATCTCAGCTGCAGCAATTGATAATTTACAAGATTTCCTAGTTTTCTAATAATTTTCAGTTGATACAAAACGTACGTGAGTGAACGAGCATTTTATAAGTGATGCATAAACTAGGAAATAGGGCACTTGAATTTTATAATCATATCTGTAATACTATTCACGTTCGCAACGAATGTGCAAAGCGTTAATCTGGCTGTGATAACTGTCAGATCTACTGAAAACTATCTTATAAGTAGATATAATTACTTTCTATTCTTTTTCTTTAATTTAATTGTTTCATAAGAATATTCAAGGCGTATCTCAATAGTTAACAAGGTTTTCTCTTAAGTGCAACTAGTTTAATTTGTAATAATGCGATATTTGAATATCACGATGTTTGTCGACTGGCTTATCCTAGACGGATGAACTGATTTTATGCATTTAGGCATATATAGACTATGGCCCTACCTATAACGTCATGTTATCACTTTGAGGATCGTCTATGATCATGTGGTAATACTTAGTAAAGTTCTATCCAGGTTTAATCTGTTTCCGAGGATCATCTGCCTAACGAGTACTGAACACGCATGTGCTTTCAGGCTATACCTCGCGAACGAGTGTAGATATTCGAATATGCAGTGAAATGTGGCTTAAGTGATCACCAATAGGTTGCGGAAAAATTGACTGTAATTTGAAGTGGCATCAAGTTTATGAGGTTAGGTTACTGGAAGTCAAATCAAATCTAATTGTTACAAGTGCTATGAAATGAATGTTCTCTTTAACACTTTCAATTGAAACAAATGAAAAATGCAATTTACACAAGGCATTTAGGATCGATTGCCTCTTCTCGGCCAAAATCAAAACACACCCTTCATTCACCACCCATTGTTAGTCGAGAAACTGACTGTCGGTCCTCGCCGAATCAAAGAAGCAAACTATACTTTAAAATGCAATCTATTTTCTGTAGAAACTTTACAGCAAGGTCGAGCAGAATTTACAAAACCATAGTAAAGCTCTGAAAGGGCGTCGTGGTTTCGTTAAAATCATATTTATTAAAATCATCTGTTGCTACCTGAAATGAAACTAATCCCACTGTACACAGTGAGATGGGCGACCTTGAATGTCATTACTCGGAGTAATCTGACAATGCGACTCGTCATAGAAATTATCAACAGTGAAGTCCACAATATTAAATCAACAACAATATTAAATCAACAGTGAAGTCCACCACTTCCTCTCTTCTTGTTATAAATTATTTCAAAATCGATTGATATGACCGTTTAATAAAAGTCAATCTATAAAACATGCCTGGCCGTTCATTGCATAACCAAACAGCTGCTGAAAAGAGGTACACGCGAGAGAAATATGTACACGTGTCTAATAGACAAATCTATTTGTTCCTCGAAAAACGTCCGTTGTTAAGGAGAACACTTAAACTAGGTGGCCGTTTGAACAAGATTCATTGTAAATAACAGCAACAAAATGTCCGAAAGAAAGGTTAAATTAAATCATTCTGAAATATTGATCGCAAGAATCAAAATAGCCATTAACATGTGGGATCCAATATCTACAACTATTGAACAGGTAGATTTTTATTCAATTCGCTGATCTCAGCGTTGTAATTGTAAATAGAATTAATTAGCACCGATACATAGTGGTAAATATCCCGCTCGTTGCCTCCGGTACCGCCCACCCCCGGGATTCTCGCGCCACTCCTGTGAACCCGGAAGAGTTCGGCAGGTGTCCCGCTCGCCTCCGGCCAGCGCAGGCGCGCAACGGGGCCCGCGGAAGCGCGGGGGGTTTCGAGAGGCTTGCCGTAAGGGGGCCGTAAGGTGCAGCGGTTCCCCGTTGGCGCCGTAAAACGCGCGCGTGCGCCGCTGCAGCTTCCGCCGCCGCAGACGCCGCTTCCGGTCCCTGGCAAAGTCACTGGGTCACGCCCCGCCCCCCGCCCCCCGGTTGGCTGCCGGGCCATAGCTCCCTCCCGGTCCCTTCTGTGCTTTTTGGTTCCACGCGGCCACTCTTGGTCCTTCCTCGCTCCTCGCGGTCACTCCTGGTCCCTCTCGCCCCGCCCTCGCAGTGCCCTGTACTTTCCGCCTCCAGGTGGGTCCCCAGACCCCTCGAACTCCTTGAGCTCTACCAAACTGTAGGTCCTTTCTCGCTCCTCTCGACCACTCCTGGTCCCTCTCGTCTCACCCTCGCAGTGCCCTGTGCTTTCCGCCTCCTGGGTGGGTCCCCAGACCCCTCGAACACCTTGAGCTCTACCAAACTGTAGGTCCTTTCTCGCTCCTCTCGACCACTCCTGGTCCCTATCGCCCCGCCCTCGCAGGGCCCTGAGCTTTCCGCCTCCTGGGTGGGTCCCCAGACCCTTCGAACACCTTGAGCTCTACCAAACTGTAGGTCCTTTCTCGCTCCTCGCGACCACTCCTGGTCCCTCTCGCCCCGCCCTCGCAGTGCCCTGTGCTTTCCGCCTCCTGGGTGGGTCGCCAACCCCCTCGAACACCTTGAGCTCTACCAAACTGTAGGTCCTTTCTCGCTCCTCTCGACCACTCCTGGTCCCTCTCGTCCCACCCTCGCAGTGCCCTGTGCTTTCCGCTTGCTGGGTGGGTCCCCAGCCCCCTCGAACATCTTGAGCTCTACCAAACCGTAGGTCCTTTCTCGCTCCTATCGACCACTCCTGGTCCCTCTCGTCCCACCCTCGCAGTGCCCTGTGCTTTCCGCTTCCTGGGTGGGTCCCCAGCCCCCTCGAACATCTTAAGCTCTACCAAACCGTAGGTCCTTTCTCGCTCCTATCGACCACTCCTGATCCCTCTCACCCCGCCCCCGCAACCCCCGATGCTTCCCGCCCCATGGGTGGGTCCCTGGCCATCTGCCTTTCTTCCCGAAACCTGTCGTGCGCTTCTGTCCCTCATAGTGTTTTTGACTCTTTGGCTGCTGTTCTTGGCCCTTCCTCGCCCTTTCCGGCCTCTCCCAATCCTTTCAAGTTCTCCCCTTCCCAATTCCTCTCGCGACCTCACAGCCCATTGCGGCCCGACCGGTTCTTCCGATTAAATAACACTAATACAGGGGTTAATACATGAATGAATGCTTAAAATGCAATACTACATGCACAAGTACTTAGAAAAAACGTTTTTTCAGTTGTTCTGATAATTTTTTCCGCGTTTTGCCGAAAAATCTCAATAATACAGTAAAAAGGAAGGATAAATTAAAAACAAGCTGCCAAATTAAGTCCTCCTCCACACAAACATGAGCTTAAGAGGATAGAAAACGAGTTTCAAAAACATCAGTATTTTGTTCACGATGTAACATTTCCAAGTCTGCCCCTCTCTTGATCCCTTAAGGCCCTCAATGTTAACTCTAGGCCCCTAGTTTTTCAAACATCTGTTTCCTCCCCGCTCGAAGAACGATTCTCTGAAGCCCGACCGCTTCCCCTCCGCCCCTTCCGAACACTCTTCCCACTCCCGACATTTCTCCCGGCATTTACGTCTCCGCCGCGTCCTCCTCACTCCTTCCTGACCACTTCCGGTCACCACATTCGGGTTCTTCCCTTCCTTTCCTGCTCCTCATCGATCTGCTAGGTGCCTCATGCACCCTTCTGCTCCATTACACGACCTCCTTGCGACCCTTCCCCGTCTTTCGTGATCCGCTCATACCGTTTCCTCCCGGCCGCTCCCAGCCTCATCCTCCACCGTTATCAGCCCACCCTTCTCACCTGAGCCGGCTCCATTTCCCTCTCCCCCTCCCACCGTGTCTCTTTCCGACCCCACTGGACCATTTTGAATCCTCCGGCTTCCTTCAAGCTCCATGAAAATTAAGTTCCAAATATTTAAATTTTGAAATAATGCTATACAATTATTTTGGAGTAACAAACGTAAACAGAAAATTACACAATTTAAAATTTGGAACGTTATATCGATCACAGTAGAATAGAAATTATAAGTTTAATTTATAAAAGTTACGCAGTTGCAAATGAAGTCAAAGAAAGTGTCAGTGAAGTCAAAGTCCGCAAGTGAAGCTTTGAGGGCGGCAGGGTTCTATGATCATCACGATGGTGACGGATTATCGACATCTAAAGACCTGGATCGATGCTAACTACTGGCTGAGAGACAATGCTAGAGGCTGCTATAATCGGCCCTTATCGTGGTTTCCTCTGATCAATTTCAGACGAATGACAGAAGTATCTAAAACATGAGGCCAAGAACCACATACCTGCCATCACTCATCTGTAGAGCCGGGCGAAAAGTTATCTATCACACTCAAAAGACTGCGTCAATCCATGTACACGTATGTTATGCCAAGGCATGCATTGGGCTGTAGCGCCTTAGGAAGAAGAGAAAAGAGATGATTGTGACTGTGAATGGTAATTCAAAAAAGGGAAAGTAGCTATGCTTTGTTTCGCGCACGATTCAGAGTACGACCAAATAATGAAAATATTCGTAGTAACATTCGCTGGAAATGAGATAAGTAATACGCAACCTAACACGATGATAAAACAAAGTGTCATTGTAGCCATTCGAGCCATTGCCACGATCGGCACTATCAAACAAGTAGCTGGACACTTCAGGAATAAAATGTCGTAAGTCTTCATCACGTGCCGTGACAGGTCCTCGGATTCTATTGGGCGTACGTGGCTTTTGTAGGCATGTAAAAACCCTTTTGTGTGAAGCTCCTCTTGCGAATCCTTGGGTAGCGACTCCTTCCAACTCTATCTTCTCTCCCCCGACTACCCGTCAACAAGTGGGCGAGTGGATGGACGGATGCGAGAGCAATTGCAGGTACGTAACGGTCAACCAACGCCACGTCCTAAGCGTGTGGCACAATCATGCTCCAAGAGCATGAACTGTCTCCGAAACAGCACGCGTGGCGACACCACGTGAAAAGACGGAGAGGAAGATCTAGCTACCCGACGGCAGCCAATGGTTGTGAAGGACGAACAGCTGACAATAAAAGTTTAAGCGCATGTGTGATGCACGTTTCTCTGCAAGGTTCTGCTACAATATAGAAGTGTCAAAGTGACACAATTTCTCTCAAAACTAGTGTTTAAAGTTGACAAAAAATGGCAAAAACACATTACGAAATCACAACACATCGAACCCAACCAAAACACTTAATTGAGTAAGGTTCCGAAAACGTCCAAAATCATACTTTTCAGTCACAGTGCAGTACCTTAGCCGGAGCATGTAGTGACATGACTATAGCTGTTCCAACAACCGACCCCGTACCAACCAAAAATTCATTCTATGGTTATAAACAATATTTTGTGCAACTATTTTGTATTATATTTTTATGCAATTTCTAGATGTAATTCTTATTATTAAAAATAATTTCTTTGTTGGAATGCAAAATTGGCAGTCGAAACTGGAACCAAGGAGTTTCCTACGAACCGTCAGCAGGGAACAAGTAATTACATACAATATCGCACCCTGTGGAGACACAACGCATACAATTTATTTAAGTTTCTGTTTAGGCGAAGAAGCGTGCGGGTGAGCGACACCCACCGCGTGAACGAGCGTTGCGATGTGCGCGCTAAACGTTGGAGACTCCAATGCGCGGAAAGACAGCGAACTCCCAGACCCGTGCATCCGCACGCTTAGGGATGATGCCATCCTTACAGTTGGATGACAATATTATTCGAAGTACAATAAAATTCCATGACTCCAATTATACGAATCAATTTAGAGAGGAACGTTTTTTTAAATCGAAAAATGTCCAATTGGGAAAATTAATTATATTATGTAAAATATAACTAAATGTTTAAAAGCATGTTATTATTCACTTGTAATGTACACCCACAATTTTGTATGATAGCTTGATGTTTATGAGTGATAATTGTTCTTTTGTTCTGAAAAAAATCATATCAATGTATATTAATTATATATTTTTGAAAATAATAAATGTATATAAACTTTCGAGTAGCATAAAAAACATTTATGTGCGTAATGAACCTTAATAGATTATTTAATTCGTCCCGTTTTATGTAAATTTGACAGTATTTAGTTTTTTCATGCCTGACATTTTTACCATGAAACTCTAATTTCCTTATTTCCCAGTTGATTTCATCCCCGTTTAATTTGGTTAATTGGAGTCTAATATAATTGGATACAGTATTTGGTATCCATTCCACAACAGAATGGAGTATTGATATATTATCCGTGCACGTTTGCTTGAGCCCCATTTACCTAGGTGCGAGTGTAAATCGGTTATTTTGACGGCAAGACTATTACATCAAACCTGTAGCTCGTTTTTGTGCTAAGTAGGTTCTATTACATGGGAGCGACCATTTCTGATTACCAGATTTTTCCAACAACGCTCGTTGCTATCATAATTCTGAATTCAACTAATGTTAGTAAAGGACTGGGGGTAGGTATACGGGGCGTGTAATATCTATACTTTATGAAACTGAAAATAAATGCTTCTAATGATGACTTATGCATATTATATGTGTACATATTAAAGTAAGAAAATGATATGCCTGCAATCATCAATCAAAGAATTTTTTGTATACTGTTTGGATCGCATTGGTTTCAATATTGATTTTCGGCAAATAATATAATACATTGTACTCAATAAGAGGCGTACCTTTTACTCAATTTTTCTCGAGAGATATGGCTCTTTCCTCTAGGACAGTATTACAGAGGTACCATAAGAAGGGCCAAACCATTTATAGTAATAATTGATTTCTTACAAGCCAGTAAGCTGGTTGTTTCTTGATGGTTATTGTATCTATCTATTTTTTCGAAGCGCCAAATAGCTTTTCTTAGAGTTTATATCAAATAGTAATTTATTCTACAAAGGCATTATAAGTACCTTTACAGATGTGGCATATTTTAAACATTCTATAAACAAATTACACCATGGATTACACAACCACTCACCAAACTTGTGTTCTAGATACCCTCATGACAGTACATTTGTTACTCGTAACCGCTCTCACAAAATTTTCATCGCAACCCCAATGTAATTTCAAGAAGAGAGAAAAATATTGTGCACATTATACTTCAAATCTTAACCGAGTCATACGAATCTATTACATAACAAATCCAGAGCAATAAAGCATACGAATCCAGAGCAATAACGATAAAAATCGCGGTGGTAATATGGCCAAGTACTTGTAGGCCCACGCCACCCCATGCCACGACGCTGCCGGAAGCAATAGTTCATCGCTTCCGCGCTGTCTTCCACGCCATTCTCCCGTTTCGTAACGTTTTATCGCGGTCCCCGCGACCGGGAGGATGAAGAGGTTGGGGTGGAGGCGCGTGGGAGACGCGGCGGAGGCGACGGACGCGCTCGGGAGCGTGGGAGTGCACGGAAGCTCTGTCGCCACCTGCTGCTGTGCCGTTCGGAACAAAGCCCTTGGACGTAGATATATGATGGTACTTGATGTGAATACATTTGATAGCGATCCTCTAAACTGAACGGAAATGGCCATACGTCGGGTTTATCGAATCTCAAGGACCGAAACCTATTCCGAACAAAATTACCCTCATATTCGAAAACTTCGCATGCTATTTTAATGTATTAATGTCAAAATCCACATTTTTCTTTCCATAAATATATTGAATGTGTATGGAAATGTGTGAACATCTGTGTGGATTTTTCTGTAGTTATTCTAAAGGCAGCCATGTAAAGTAATGGAAGGGGAAGAATTAAACACACTTGAAATATTTTCACTATATGTCGATTATTTTCACTATATGGCGATTAGTTATATATGTGCCAATAAAATAGCTTTTCAGCACTCCCGGAAATAATCTAGCGCTAACCTTCATCGTTTATTGATTGGAAAGCGTTACTTTGCAGTACCCGACGGCAAAGTCTTCTTTGTCCTATGCGTCCAAAGACGTTAATGGACATGTAATGGCAAGCAAAATGTTACGTTTCTTAAAGTTTTATATTCCAAAAATAATATACGTAAATTTTACAAAGCCTATTAAGACCTAATTTGGTCTACAAGACAATAAAAAATGAGCTAATGCATTTGCTGTTTCAGCCTAAATGACCAGTCTAGGAAAAGAGATAATACGAATCCGTAATTTCATTATAATATTGGAATATTTGTGCATTTTGGGGGATTTCAAAAAACGATAGCTGTCCGAAGAGAAGACTGGAGAAATTAACAAAGTTAAAGGATTAAATGATATCGGAAAGCAGCAAAGAGCATGGAAAGGAGATAAATAGAAATCGATTTCCTTTACGAGGGTCCCATGTTGGCCCAATTTGACGAGAAAGTGAAAATGGTAATTGGCGGTTGAACAAAATCGACAAGATGAGAAAGAAGAAGACGATGTGAATGAAGATGAAGTAGATGATCTCGAAGATGATGATGAAATACAGAAGATGTGTACGAGATGACGGTAAAGAGAGGAAAGGAGAAGAAATCCGCCTCGTAACACGACGAGGAGCAGCGGTTCGTGCGGCCAGACTCCGCTCTCGATGGTAGGCGTGGGGATCGGAGCCGCGACTTGCTGCAGGCGCGGGTTGGCGGGGCCGCGAGTTGCAGGTCGTGTGCGGGCGCGGCGCCGGTCCGCGAGTCCCTGGCGCGGAGGGCGGGGGGCCGGGGGCCGGGGGCCGGGGGCCGGGGGACGGGGGACGGAACCCGCTGAGTCACCCGCGGCGGGCGGCTGGGCGGCAGGCGGCGGGCGGCGGGCGGCGGGCGGCGGGCGGCGGGCGGCGGGCGGCGGGCGGCGGGCGGCGGGCGTCGCGTGCTCGACCTGCGCTCGGCGCGGGGTTGCCGCGCGGTGCTCATTGTCGCTCTCGGCGCTGCACTGCGGCCGGCGCGGCGGTGAACGCCTGGGCAGACCCCGAGGGTTGAAGACCAGAGGCTGTTCTAGTTCGATAGGTAACTGGACGAAAACCAGCAAGGATGTGGATTGTCCGCGCCGAGGAACAATTACATATTTTCAATAAGGATAACAATAACAATAAGGGTTGACCTGGGTGACCGAGGCCATTCAAGATCAAAGGGTCGAGGACTCGAGTTTCATTTTGGCTATTGGTATTGCAATTGTTAATTTGCCTTTAATACGTTCCATCTCAAAATCACTTTTACGGTTACGCCACAGCAATGTGCTTGAGCTGCACAAGTGAATACCTCCATTTGTACTAATGCTTCTCAGCCCAAGCGCTTCTCAGTGGCTGTTTGTGAAGGGATTCTAACTAGCTTAGTTGAAATAAGAGTCGTTACGCCTATCGAATACTGACAAGTGTACGGGCGGGTGGCAGGCGAGTTACGGGTGAGTTACGGGCGCGTGGGTGACAGGTGGAAAGCGGGTGGATGGCGGGTGGATGGCGGGTGGATGGCGGGTGGATGGCGGGTGGATGGCGGGTGGATGGCGGGTGGATGGCGGGTGGATGGCGGGTGGATGGCGGGTGGATGGCGGGTGGATGTCGGGTGGATGGCGGGTGGATGGCGGGTGGATGGCGGGTGGATGGCGGGTGGATGGCGGGTGGATGGCGGGTGGATGGCGGGGTGGATGGCGGGTGGATGGCGGGTGGTTGCGGGTGCCTGACAGTGAATGGCGGATGGATGGTGGGTAGATGACGGGAGGGTGACGGAGGGTAATGGGAGGATGACTAGCGGATGGCGGGAGGGGTGACGGGTGGATGGCGGGAGGATGGCGTATAGAACGTGCTTAGAATACAACGTATTTTTCTATTCGGAGGTGGTCGGTGGCAGGAGAGCGGATGTGCAGCGACGTCGTCGGCTCCGCCCGCCACCGCCGCCTCCGCCGCTGCGCCTTTTTGTGTCAACGGCCGCTGCATTGTCTCCAACTTTCCTCTTGCGAATGCGCTTCTTTATGTTCACTAGTTATTGCTACTGCTGACGGGAAGTTAACCATTAAGCCTTTTGCAGTGTTTATAGAGACAGGCATAATGCGACGATATTCTTCATTCCTAATTATGTTCCGGGCTGTGCTTTTCACGCGGGTACCTTGTTATGCAACAGTGAAAGTGTCAAAAGTAAATGCAAGCACAAAAATAATTGCAAGCAGTATTGAAAACCACATCATAGAACAATAGATAGGTTGAGCCAGTCCGAATGGAAATTACATGTATTTCATTTCGCGTAGCTGTCCAGAGTAATCCATTTCCTATAACTTCAGTCAGCAGTGACTAACGTTATCATTCGGCTGTTTCTCCTTTCTATTTTCCTTCCATATCCAGGTACATGTCATTTTAGTTTCCTTAATACTAATTATATAACGCATAAGATATCTGATTCAAATTAAAAACCAGATCATTAATTTACAATTATATTATTTTTATGTTCATTATCTAAAAGAACAAAATATTCTTCTTTCAAGTTCAAATCATATGCCTTTCCATATCATAATAATGATTAGGTAATGAGAGTTTTATTTAGCAATCGCTTACATTTTTGCACCTCTGCTTGTATCTGAATGTGAGCTATTTGTTTAATCCATCCACTATTCTTCTGTGTGTTTGTTAGGACAGTTAATCAAATTGAGGCTCTCAATCTTTAAGTTTGCGGTTGATCGCAGAGCTGACGGACTAGCCGCATCCAAATGTCACGTGAGGCGCACTGCAGAATTTCCTGCAAATGCCTTGAAAGTACTTACGGAACTTCCTGTGGCCTAACTTGTAAAGCCCTGACCTCCCCTGTGATGCCTCGCTACTTCTTTGTGACTTGAGCCAAGGCCGTCCAATTGTGTCTGATTTCCAGCTCACGAAGATCCCTCAACGTTGTTTCATTGTTGATGCTGTCTACCAAGCATTCGCCTCCTTGATGAGCTCATTAAAAAATCTTTACAGCATGCGACTTCCCTGAGCGTGCTTCATGTCTTGCTCATGATCTTTCAAAGCGATTTTTTGTACCCTTTTCCCGGTGAGTTTTGTCGTTTGTTTGAAGTTCCCTGCATCATTTACTTTAATACGATCTTTTTTAATAAACAATAAAAATGGTATATATCAGGATGAAAAATCAACAATTTGTCATGGATTTTTTGTAGCATATAATATAAAGCAAACGTGCCATCTAAAAATTTTGTTAAAAGAATCGTGTTGAATCAGCCCTTATTACTTCATGATTTTTTTTACTTCAGAAAATTAATTTTATTGATTTATTTATAAGTGTACAACTTATTTGAGGAGGCTAGTTTCAAATCCAGCTATCGGGGATTTCGGTTATTGTTATCAGGACAATCTTGACATTGAAACTACCTACATAATATTTCACAATTTCTTAAAACGTAGTGATCAGCTTATAATTTTTTGAAATGAAAATGGAAATGAAAAGAAAACAGCAATCTCCAAAACCTGTTTGTTTGAAAGTGACATTTTCTAAAACATCAATTTGAGAAGCAAAATGGAAGCATACAGTTGCTTTGTTACTTTATACATAATCATTTACCCACATAAACACTGTAAATCCTATGTAATTTCTCAGAGTGATTGTGAAATTTTGAATGAACAAATTAAGACGATCAATGTTGTCTCCTCATTGATGAAAACGAGAGATTTTCATTGTTTATGGCTTCAAAGCCAGCAAACTCCCAAAGAACAATTTGTGAGATCAAACCTAATAATGTTCATGCAGCTACATCAAACTTAGTGATACCCCATATTTTATTTGCCAATAACACAATTCTGACATGGTTTACTGTTAAACTTTAAAAAGAAGTGAATCTATTCATTCTATCGTTGAAACTAATAATAAATCGCCGAACTGAAGGGAAACTGATCAAATGAGTTTTGGCCTGGTAGATAAATCATTAAATCGGGAGCGCTTGGGTTGCCACTAGCCCCTCATTTTTGTAAATATTTTATTTTCACACTTGATTGCCGTCTGTATTTTATGTTCATTGCCCATACCTATTATCCGTACATTGCTACTTGTCCAATAATGTTGTATCCCGAAGACCGCGTGCAAGAGCGCACGTAGATGCAAGCCTGCAGCTGTAGATTCGGAGGCTGAGGTTTTGTGTTCGAGCCCACACTGCGAGGGATTATCCACATCAGAAGAGTAGTTCGAAGTAGTACAAGGACATGATTGAACAATTTGGGTGCTGTGACAGGTTTTCGCCGTGGTTTCCTCCGATCAATTGCAGGCGGCGTCCGGAGAAGTCCATTAAACAATGGACAGTTTGATCGCGCGCGATTTTCCCTTCCACGTCCCCGCCCCCATCCACATCGTCAGAGACGGGCGACGCTCTACCCGTCGGGCGACGGCCTCTACAGTGTTTTCCACGGGCACTGACGGCTTTGAGAATAGGGAGTTTTAGCGCCAGGCGTAAGGAGATATCCTTAAACTCTATTGATCACGTGACTAACGCCTTCATAAGGTCGTAATGAACAACGTTCATAAGAGTTTTAGCAATTGCGACAATGCGTTATGCATTATAACAAAGGAAGCATTTCAAGCGTTGAACAGAGAAATTGCATAATTTATCAAAGAGTGTAGGCTAGTGGTGAGACATTTAAAACACGTTACGAGTCAACAGACCAGCAAATACACATTGTGCATGGAGTTTTAGATTTTGAATTTGCTTTTCTTGAAAATATAGGAAGTACCTTAAAACAGCGTTCGTTATGAGCTATAAGACACATAACCTATCCCGAAGATATGATTTGAACTTCTTTTTCGCGAATTTCTTTCCTGTCACCTCTCCTACATAACCCGTTAATTTTTGCCAGCTTTGTGGACTGCGTAAGGAATAATTGTAACTGCCTTACATACGAGAAATGGTTTATTAGAGTTGAAAAAAAACTTTTCCTGTTTTTTCGGCGGCCATTTTGCCGCTTGTAAGGTGACCGTAGAGACTCCCACAGGCGTGCACTATTTATGAAGGTATAAGGTCGTACCTTAGGCCTAAGGTAAGACGTTATGACTTCAAGGTCTGTCACGTGACTGTTAGTGCATAACGCCGCTACCTTACGCGTGGCGCTAAAACTCCCTAATATGCGGAAGTCAGGCCCGGACCCGAATTGGCACGTAGCTCTATTGCGGGCGTAGGTCCTGAACGAGGACAAGTGCATTATATGAAAAGCTTAATATGCTTAATAGTTAACTATCTCTTTAAACACTTGTACAAATATTCAATTAACGCAATATTTTATTATAAATTAAATACTTTATCATGTTTTTAAAGATAAAAGTGTAAGTTGTAAGTACAAACACGTGCTCCTGAGGTCATCCCCTTGAATCCGTCCTTGAAAAGGAAGAAAGCGAAGAAAATATCATTTTTGAGTGAAATAAAGAAATATTTTTAGAAAACAGTATATTTTTACTCGTAAAATACCATATAGGCCAGAAGATAGTCGGTCTTATATAATATAATTAGATCAATTGTTTTATTTAAATATAATTTCAACATTTCCAATTGTCCCAGAGAATCAAAAAAGAAGAATTTGATTCTTCTCTTTTAAGAAAGAAATAAACGCTTCTCTTTTGACTCAAATAATTGGAAGTCATGAAGTTAATAAAACAAATTGTCGTTGACCACGAAATAAACCGCTCCATTGAGATACTGCTCCACCTCATTTTGATCGGAATTTTCGTCCAGTTTTCCCGATTCTTTGAGCAAAAGTTGAGATGGTTCTTTGTTTTACTTCTGGACACAAATGGAGCTCCATTCGCAAGTTTTGTTGTGCCCGCCTTTAGCTAGTAGTGGTAAGAGTAGAGTCGGGGGGGGGGGGTCTAATTTGCTAGCAATGCAAAAATATGTAATTTGCAGTTCATTCGCCGATGCAAAAATGTTTTCTACAACTCTGGACAAAAAATTCTAGTTTTTAAATGTTGCTAACCTCGCTTTATTGCTACTTTTATTTGTCACTGAACTGTGTGTAGTAAAAGGATGGGGAAGGAATCCTGAAACTCGAGAAAACGTGAGGAGGGTTATGTCTATCGCCCACAGGTCACGTACAATTTCTACTTCTTTTTGACGAAAATTAATCAAATTAAACCACAATAATACATTACCGCGCGTCCAGCAATTAGACAATTGTTAAGATGTGTGGCTTTCCTTGAGTCACCGACGATATGCTCCACTACAGACTAGCAATGGTCGGGCCGTGTGCCATTTGCCGCCGGGCGAGGGGGGCGAAGGGGGCGAGTGCCGGGAGCGTGGGCGTGGGCGGGGCCAGGGGGCTTTGCGTGGCCGCGGTGACGTCGTCGAGGTCGCCGTGGAAGCCCCCGCCGAGCATTCCGCCCCCTTCCCCGCCTCCTCCGAGCCCTCCCCGCCGCGCTCAGCCTCCTGCTCAACCACATCCGCCGACTTCCAGTGCCTCACCTCAGCTCTTCAAACTCTGGGAACCGCCGAAGGTCTTACACAGCGCGAGGACACAGCTTGGGACTGGAACGTAGTTTTCAAGCTTTGTGTAATGGCTGAAATACCTACCACCTAACCATGTACTTTATCTGCGTATTATTTAAATAATAAACTAAGAAACCGACTCAGGCATAATGAATAAGAAAGATGTCCGAGGGTATGTATTGCAAAGAATGTTGAAAATATTTTTTTCACTTGTTTCAGTTCATTTTTGTACTTCACATTTTCATATCGTCAGGACTTTCTTAAACGACTACCCATTTATGTAATTTAACATTATTTTGCAAATTTTCTTCCTTTCGACACAAGTGGGAAGACTGAAGAAAATTCTCACCATATTATTTATTAATGATGAAGTGACACTAAAAAAGATCTCGTTTTTATTGGCCGATAAGAATATGAAACAAAAAGAAGATTGTCGTTAAGTTGAATAGCCACCCCTTCTTCTGAATTCGATGTGGTCTAGATAAAAACAGACAATTACAAAAATCACTTTGTTAATTCACCTACTACCTCAGTAAAATTTTGTATTAGTTCATACATGTTAAAACAATAATACTTTTAATTTTTAAATTGCACACGTTACAGTTTATTTTAATTCTGAAAACGCGTGTTCGATTTGTTAAGACTATTCCACTCGTAAAATTACAACATATAGGATTGAACTATACATACGAAATTCTGAATCAGGGCGATGTGTCTAAAAAAGTTTACTGCTTTTTCTATCCGATTTATCTTACTTCTCCCTACTGGCCAATCATAAACTGTGACTCACACTCTTAGGAGGTGGTATACATCGATCGCTATGTCGATAGCCAATAAATCGCGTGTATAATAATAACATGACCTCTTTGATTTTAACATCGCTTAATTATATTCAATTTTTGGCGTACTTTGGAACTCTATTGGACATACTTTCATTCGTGAAATAGTCCTATTAAATACTACTCGTGCTTTGGAAATGCTCACATGAATCCCATCCTCACTTTGCGAGACGGGGATTTATCGACAATTTCCAAAGCACTCGTGGTATTACCTATGACAATTACTGGGCCTCAACATTCCCTGGCGCTTAGTGCCCTTTAAGACAGTCGTCCGGTCCCAGCAGCGGCCCAGAGCTCGTGGGCCCGCGTGTTGCAGAACGCCGGGAACCCGATTACGTCTCCGGTGGTCGAAGAAACGAAAGTGTCCGGGCGGGAGTGGCGGTGACGTCGGCGGCGGTGGCTGCGGCGGCGGCGGCTCCGGTGAGCCCGGGCGACCTCGCCGCTTTCACAGCCAAATCAGGCGCACGCCGCCGCCGTTGCCTCCGCCACCGCCGTCTCTACAGGCGACGCTGCCGCCGCGCGGCCGCGGCGGTTGAGGACGAACTAATTTGCTTGGGGCCTCCCGACAGGCTGTTTACTCGCAATAAAAACCTCATACCATAAAAAACCCTCCTTGATTTTCGCGTAAGAAATGAAATGAAATTGTACCCGCATATTCGAGAGTATTCTTTCGAAACCAGTATTCAGGGTTCTCTAAAAACGTTATTCGTTTTCCCCTTTGATATTCTTACTCGCTCCACCGCATTAAAAAACACATTACTGTTAGAGCAATTAACGCATTTCAAGAAAACGCATCTTGTTTAAACTGTTTAATAGCGGGAACTGAAGTAAGTCTACGTAATTTTCAAAATATTCCGAAAATTGAATATAATAAAACTAATTAATTAATTATACAATATCATTAATAAAATAAAAGTTAATCAATTAATTGGTTGACACCATTTTTCGATATTTATTTACGATCGACTCTGCATTTTTAGAAATGGGCATACGAGGCTCCCATCAATTGTAGACACTACTACTTAATCAAAAAACACTTTTAAACGGTATTATAAACTATGACTAATGAAAATGACAAAACTATGCCTATGATTCGAAAAAATGGAGTCTTAATTATATTGTATTGTATTCCTCAATCTCTAACATGTATTTTCTTATTTTTCTCATTATTTTGAAATTTTAACATCTTAAAATTATAATGCCAGAATTTTGAATTTAATGATATGTGCCGTAAAATTGTTATTCTTGAGCGTACGCCCCGTCTAACTGTTAATTTTAGTTATGCGGCTCTTTGATAGTTCAGAAAAGAAAAATGAAGTTACAGACTTACAGTACTATATGAATATATCTATTTATCTACACGAGATAAATCTATCAATTTAAAAACGGTAAAAAAAGCAAACCGTAACTAATTTGCCAACTGAAGGGAAGACGAAATAGAGAAATAAACGAATTGACGAGTGTAACAAAAAGTTCAATTATTGACAATGTAACGGACAGTAATGCAATAATGTTTACGAATACGTTCATTTCTTGGTATTTTAAATTATAAGGATTTATATTTCATTCCCGGCAATGGATTCTCGACGTTTGTTACTGTAGTGTTAACTAATAACGAACTACCTACTCCCGGAATTGACTGGGTAATATTTGAAACCTATTCACAATCAGGAAGTTCTTGGTTTGCTCCGTTTAATAATATATATTCTGATCTGTTATAACAATTAGATAAAAGGACAGATCAATGAGATTAACTGTCACAGACTCGTTCTGTTATAGATATGCTTTCGAATTTTGGCCACAACTCACATTTTGTCCAATCCTATTTCCTACTAAAGACTTGTAAAAAGTACTAAGTAAGTACTATATTAAGTGAATGCGCAGGAAATTATCGTGACTAGAATCCACTGCAAGAGCCGAACATTATCTAATCCGAGTGTTACGTCATTGCACCCTCTGTGCAATGAAGAGGTCTCAGATGACACAGAGGTCCATCACCTCGGTGAAGGCATCGCATTGAACTGCTGGCCGCCACGTAATGCCCGACGTCACCATGGTCACCATGGCCTCCTCCGGCGCAGGAGAAGGCCGGCCGGTGACGTGGAGCTGCGCAGAGGAATTGATGACGTCTTCGCGGTCGCATCCGGCTGGCTCGTCAGCGGCCTTGTGCCTCCGGGGCGGGTGCACGCTCGCGCGACGGGGGGAGGGGGAGGCGGGCTAAGGTGTTAAATTTAAAAAATAAGAAATAAAATTTAAAAAATTGAGTTATGGTGTTTTTCCGTCTCCTCCCCTCCTTGTATTTAAAACTAGGGGGCCTGCAGTAGCAAAACGTCACTGTGGTTTTCAAAAACGTCGCACGTACACTGCTCAAGAAGAAGAAGAAGAAGAAGGAGAAGAAGAAGGAGGAGAAGAAGAACAAGAACAAGAACAAGAACAAGAACAAGAACAAGAACAAGAACAAGAACAAGAACAACAACAACAACAGCAAATAAAATTATTTCGTATTACACAGCAATGAATTATAGCGATTAACATACTTAGTTATATTATGAGAGTTACTACCTCACAGCCCAAAAGTTAATTGGTGCTACTGAAACAGCACGTACTTTCTCGCCCGTACTTCGCGCAAAATTACGCGAAAAGTACTCATATTTTCGAAAAATTGTACACGATTTTATTTCAAAATCTATGTTTAAGGAACAGATTTCATTAAGGGGAAAAATCTCTATCTTTAATGTTTTGTTGAAGGAAGACTCGGAAAAAATTTTAAATTTTGCCATTTTTGAAAAATCAGTGTATTGAACGAACGTGAAATCTTCATTTACCTTTAACCCTTATCTGCTTAGCATGCCTGCATGGGCACGCTGTACCGAACAGTAGATGGTTCAAATTTTTATCTTAAAATATTGCAGAAATGCAATTAAAACTTTATGTTGTTTTCCATCACATCCAAAAAATATTTTGTATTAAATTATAAAATAGAGTAATATTTTAAAAAAAGAAATCCGACAGGTAAGGGTTAAGGAGCAGATTTTATCCAGGAAAAATTCTTCCTAACAAGTTGTATGAAGATGACGAAAAATTCTTGAATTTTTGCAATTTTTGAAAAATCAATGAGTTTTCAACGAAAATTAGACCTGCACCATTCTTAAACGTCCTTTACACTCTCCAACAACAAATTTTAATAAAAAACGATGCAGCCATTTTTTTGAAAATTTGGAAAATGTCCCAGTGGCTTGATGTAAAATACTTCCCAAAATTGAAATATTGATTTCAAAATCAAGGCACCGCGACAACAGCAAGATCGATTAAGAAATATTAATTTGGGAAAAAGTCTACTGAACGGTTAAGGTGTTCGCGTTCTTTACAGACGGACAGACATTTTGTTGCCATTCGATTTTTCGATATCATGGACTCACAAAATAAAGATGCTGGCTACACCACGTGTTAGGACATTTTTTTCTAAACTCAGCAACTGAATTTATCGATTTGTTCGTTTCCAGGGCCCTGTAATAAAAGTTTTTCTGACAAAATTTCGCAGTTTTTTTCGCGCAGCATTACATAACCTTCTCTCTTCTGCGTAAGCGGTAGCTAGAAAATAAAATTGGGCGCAGATCATAGCGGAGCCGAGATTTTTAATTTGGACGAGGCAAGTAATAACATTGTTACATTTCGCGGTATGTTCAGCGTTTTATTAGACACCATAAAATCTCACGAATTATGCAAAAATGTTCGGCACTACTGCGATAGTAAACAAATGAATTCTGTTGCTGCGGCACGTTGGTACGATATTGTAGGGGTGTTACTAGCGATATAACTATTTAAACAATATTCGTATATCGTGGTTCGAGAAAGATGGTTGCAAATAATTCTCCTGACCCAAAGATACCCTACGTTCGATGTCTTCATCAGTTGGCGCGCTGACTTCCAGTGGGGACATCATCACATCATCAGTAAATATGATTCTCAGAGGAGAGTTCCATTTGGTCGAATGCCAGGAAAATGATGTTAGTTTACCCAATATTCATTTTTCTAATTGTACAATTAATAACATTACAATTAATAATAACTGACCCCAAACTAATATTATTTACAATTAATAATATTAGTTACTTTTTTTCTGAATTGTTTGAAACTGATTTGTTTTGTACATCACCATGTTTTTCTAACAAACACTTGACTTACGATGAATCGATGGCTGTTTATTAACGTTACTAAGGATGTTAAATTTCTTAACATACTTAACAAACCTATTTGGGTTGCATGTTACCAGGGGTTAAAGGCGCATATGACCGATAACATATTGTAATAAAAACATACTCCAATGCAGCTAAACATTGTTTTGCATAAATACAGCACAACAATTCATTATAAAACAATATTAGAAAAAATGTTTCTCTTCAGTAACACAACACGAAAATAGCAAATATTCAATAGCGAGCGGCCTCTACTTGAACCCTTTCGGTGCGCACAGCATAAGAATAGGCCGAATATCACAAAAAAGTATTTGCAATTTTTAAAATATAAACTGTTTCATTGTTTCTGAACTTATCCGAGGTCTTGAGTTTCGAACTAAACCTTAGACAACTCTCATATTGCCGTAAACTGCGAAGTTTTCTTTTATATCTACGCGAACTTGATAATTAATAATATAGATGTGTTTGCATCTTTTCGAGTTCTGTGTCTCTCCCGATATCATAGGAAACTTCTCAAAAGGCCGGAGGCTGCAAAGTTTACTTTCAATTTCTGCGCGCATAGAAAAATATTCATATTGATGAGAAAATATTGAGTATTACACGTGCACATTTTTGGGGCTTCGGAATATCTACACCACTCCTTTACTAATTTAAATGTTGGATCAAGCAAAAATGGAACGAGCTTTATTGACAAAATCTGATAACCAGAATCAGATACTCAGTTTCCACGTTCGCTTCCATGCAATAAAAACTAGTTTTCCGTCGGAAAACGAGCTACATGTTTGATACAACAGTCCTGTCGCCGAAATAAACAAGCCTCCCCAATCCTCCCGCATCGAGCGAAATGAGGGCTCAAGAAAACGCGCGTGGATATTACACATTGTCAAGGCGATTAACAGTTATTAAGCTCATTACGCCGATATAGATCCAAAAACGAACGCGGCTGAAGTTTGGATGAAATGGACGCGAATAAAATTGTCGCAATAGCCGTGGTTTACAACAAATCTGTACTTTGTCATAGCGGCCGTGTATCGTTCAATACTTTACCAAATACCACCTTCTAATGAGAAAAAAAAATAAGGAATATCTTTTCTTCGTAGTATTTTAGTACTCATCTTTAGTTACAAAACATTTGTTTCGATTGTTCTTAACGCATTTTTAATAACAATGAAACATTTTAAAATGTTTGTATACTATCTTAACAATAAGAAATTAAATAACTGAGCTTTCGGTTGTATATCCTACGTCGTATATCTGAAAAACTAAATTATTATTATTATTATTATTATTATTATTATTATTATTATTATTATTATTATTATTATCTATTATTATTATTATTATTATCATTCTTATTATTGTTATCATTCTTATTATTAGTTATTATCATTGTTATTATTATTATTGTTATTATTATTAAGGCGATTGACGATTGCTAGTAAAATTTGGAGAGAAGATAATATTTAGTGATTTATTGAAAAAATTTTCTACTAAACAAAGGTAATGAAATCTACATACTATATCATGTAAATCCTTCGTAACAATCAATTTAAATACTTATCAATCCATCTATATTCTCTATTGCAAATTCGTCATTAATTCATTTTTCATTAATGCATTGTTGCAATGGTGTTCATTTATGCATTCGCATTATCGCCATGTTTCGTTCTTGGTAATAATGCTAATCGCTGTCCCTCAATGTATTCCAACTAAGACTACGCTCTTTGATTTTCAAACGCGTAAAACGACACGTGGGTGCATCGTCATGGGGGGAAGAATCGCAGTGAACTTCAAGCGAACACGTAATGCTCGTCGTCAGGGGCCACTCCTGGGCCGAAGGCCAGGGTGGGTGACGTGATGCTGCGGAGAAGACCCGATGAACTCCGTGATTCTGGACAAAGCCAGTCTCAACTTCCTCTCTGGCATAAAATGTATACCTTAACTACTCACAACAGCAGATACTTTCTCGTATTATTATATTCCTATTAACCATCTTATGAGAAATTCTCTTTACCAAACGAAAAGTGGAAGATCCCAAAGGGGAAAAAAACTTTAATTTTTGAAACTTTATAAGTGTTAATGAAACTGCATATTTCATATTAAAATACAGTGCATCGTATTCCATTCTTACAAAAAATGGAGTTTTGGAAAAATGGATAACATTCTGTTTACATATAGGAAAATCGTGTCCTTTTGAAACAATATTACGCCAAAAGTCTCATATTTTTATAAAATTGTACCTAAATTGACTAAAAATGATAATTTTGAGGAATAGATTGAATTATGAGAAACATCTACTTTCAATAATGAAGGTTAAAAAATGAATATTTGCAGTTTTCCAAATCTCAGATCAAAACGAAAATAAAATTTGACCAAATTACAGTAGTCAATTTTCTGTGAGCAAACTCTTGAAAGAAAAAATTTCCGGCTATTTTTCAGAAAGTTTTGAAAATGCTAGCCTTCATATGCATTCTCCTCAAAATTAAAATATCCGATTCAAATTTCCAGGGCCACGAGTTCGGCCACATTGATCCAGTAATATCCACCTTGGGGGATATCCACGTATGGTTTAAGCTCTGACTTCAGTGGCAGATGGATGGATGAAAGGATGGACGAACGGCCAAGTGGACAGTCCGCCCCGCCTGCCCGTCCGTCCGTTAGGCAGAGATAAAATGACAGATGAGATGACATGTTTATACTTATATAAGTTTATACGTATATACGTATAGGAAAATGCACAAAATTGACACGAATGCAATTACTTATTAAATATGCCATTTAAACAGCGATGTTACCTTCAACATGTGATATGACATTCGTACAGAAATCCCATAACTTTTGAAAACGAAGATGTAAACGAAACTAATAAAACCCGTTAATGTTATATTGTGTCGTCTCTAAAAATGCTTTTGAGATAAGGATATAAGGTGAAAATTTGTTAAGGGAGATGTCTGGTATCATTTCCCCCTTGAGAGTTTGATATTCCCTTCTGGATAAATGTTGATTTCTCTCAACCAGGAATATAATTAATTCACTTATGTGCCATGTTTATGATTATCACACTTTACATTTTTAAACCAAGGAAACCAAATAATGGAAACTGTACAAGAAAATATTTCCAGAGTATTCTTAGGATTAATCCCCAGTGTTTGGGACTTTTTCGATTCATCCCCACCATAAGTTTTGGATATCTGATAGACGAAAGTGGGCTCATACGGTTTCCTCAGACTGGCCACTAAGCATTCTCATTCATCTCAAACGTTCAACTCCACAAAGAATTAACCATATTGCATTTAGCCTCCATAATTCACCATATTGCGTTCCTATAGAACACCTTTTTCTCCAAAAAATAACACTATAATTCGAGCAACCCATTACGACCGAGCCACTACCAACAAGCTCCCAACTAGAATAAAAAATAGATACACGCTTACCCATAATATTCGAGGAAAAAAAACTTTTTTGAGCAGTTTCAGTGGCACTGCCGAGAACTACAATACTGTGCAAAGACTGGGTTGTATGTCAGAGTCCAATGATTTTTTTCTTGTCGAGAGCGTGGTGTGTGAGCAATGTCAGCGAAAATCATCGAAATTCGGTTCATCATTTGGTACAGGAAACTGCAAGAACTTCATAAACAGTGTGTGATTATTTTTCTTTCCTCTTAAGCCTTCTTTAAAACTGCTTCTTTCCTACGATTCATACACATTTTAGTTCATAGATTCACATACACCTTTCCGATCTGTTTGAAACCAGTCCGCAAAAAATGCTGATTGTACTGCATTGACTGCGTTTAAACTTCGTGCTGAGACAATTGTGGAACGAAACCCATAATCCATAGGATCGGACAATCGGCAAGAAGTTTCGTTGAAAACGTTACGATGAAACAAAGTTGTGAAAGTTTGGCTGTGCTTAATTGATAATGACCTTCGCTGGTGAAGACGCTAGTTCCTCCGGAAAGGCCTTCAATAGTGAATACGCGCGAATGACTCATCAAGCTTAGAAATATTTTTTGCGTCATCGCGGGTTTGCAGTGCGAAGTATTGTGTTTCGCGGAGACGCGGAATAGCATTTTCTTCTTGAAACTGCACTGAGTGTTGATAAGGAAATGAAGGTGTATTCACTATCATGTTCTCTGATTTCCTTACCCTTTTGTATTTTCTTATTTGTTTATTGCGAATGTATTTATGTAAATGTTTATATTATGTATACAGCCGTAATAAGTGATATTTAAATTAAATTGCTTAATTAACTCATCACTAATTACATGGATAGGAAACAATAGATAAAGATAACTCAATGAGTAAATGAGTGTAATAACTATAAAACGCACACAAATGATTTAACGTGCATATTAACAACCAGTATTTTATAAATTTTACCTCAAAACACATCGGCCTTCAGAATCTCAGAATAAAAACTGCTTCGTCACAAGAGTTTTCAGCTTCCTTACTGCCGGCAGAGGAGTGAATTTTGCAGTTTTTTATTTATAAGTGTAATACTCTTCCCGACATGACAGAAAAATGTTCGTTCTTCCGAACAATGTGTTCTTGCTACTATTTACATTTTTATTTTTTCACACATTTTTCTTCCAACGAACCTCGCCACTTTCTGGATGAAGTGTGATAGATGGTAATTATTTCTCAACCCTCTGTAATTGCATCTTCCTCTTTTTAGAGTATTTAAGCGTCTTCTACGTTTGTAGCAATTTTACGGGCTTCAAAGTTGATCACCGGAAAATTTCAAGTTCTTTTAAGTTTTGAAATAACAGACGAATTTTGAATGCCTTTATTTCGGTACTTCTTTTCTAGTTACGTTTTTCTGGCTAATGGGAGATTCCCTCCTAAGGTTGTTATTAAAGACATTACGGAATATCTTCTCACGTATTAAAACTGTTTTGCACAAAAATATAATTGTTTTCACAAAATTATTTGTGAAAGTGAGAAATTGAAACTAAATTTGCGCGTGGCTTCGACACTATTGGGTGGCATCGAAATTGACGCCAGCGAAGAAGGCAGCGGCCACTACTCCCCTAAGATCCCTCAGGAGCAAAAAATTCTAGTTTTCAAATGCTGCTAACCACTTCTTGTTGGTTCCTTTATGCATTATTGGGAGGGGGCTTGCCTGCTATTCCTAGAACGTCCAGAGTCTCTCTCCGATCATATGGCAAAGGAAATAATCGTCCCACTCAGGATGGGAAAAGTGTTTCCCGAAAGTTAACTCTGGGTAATAATTAATACAAATTATTAAACTTTTTGTGGATGATTA
>JAZDUA010001381.1:0-89797 GCA_038098605.1 Gryllus longicercus | reverse complement strand
ATATTGAGTACATAGTAGACGAAATTTTGCAAGAAGTAACCATTATTACCCAAAGAAATAGCTTTTTACAACCATGATTATTGTAATATTTCTTAACATGAATCCAAAATATTTAAAAAATGTTCAAAACTTTACACAACATGTTAATATCCTATAATTACTTCTTTTTAATAAAGTGCCATTCAAGCCCACAAATGTTCACATTTTCGGAAGTTTAGCTATTGGTACTTGGACAATTTTGCCTAGAAACATACACATATATTGCCCATATTCTAGCGACTGTAGTAGCTTAGAGCTAGATCGAACTCAGTTGCTGTCTGGCGGAGAATTCTAGCGGCCGGCTGCTCTGATCGGTAGTTTTCCGTGGTTTTCCGATCAATACTAGGCGACTACCGGAGCAGTACGCTAACAAACAGGCGCAATCTTTCCTCCTCTTCCTTGTCTTCTGCTCACCCCTTACCCACACACACTTACGCTAAACATGCACTACACTACCACATTTGCCGGGAGACCAGTCGGGAGCTAAGAGCTTGCCCTGGCCGGAAAAAGACCCCCCCCCCCCCTCTGAGCTCGCGACCACGTGCACTTGATTATTCATTGATGATTTTTAGTTGTTATAAAATCTATGCCAAAATTATCAATCAAAGATTAGTGTCTATTGTTGAAACTCAAATATCTGAAACACAACATGGTTTCAGAAAAGGTAGATCATGCTCAGACTGTATTTTTGTACTGACACAACTTACCGAAAGCGAAGGGAATTTAAACTACCGACATACTATGTCTTCATTGACTACGTAAAAGCATTTGATAGCCTTAAAAGAAGATTATTATGGGAAACACTGAAAAATATTGGACTCCCTTCCCATCTTATTACAGCAATTCAATTCCTTATACAGAAATAATAAAATCATGATCCGAATGCTAAGAAATGGAACAGAATCAGCATATATAAACCAGGGAGTAAGACAGGGATGCCCGCTCTCGCCAACGCTTTTTAATATATATATATGGGACGTGATCATTAAAAAATGTTGAAGACTTTAAATGATGTTTTTAAGATTAATAATGTCGAGATCCCAACATTACTTTTTGCCGACGACCAGCTTATCATAGGAAAATCTGAATATGAAATTCAAATAGCAGTCCACAAGTTAAGTCAGGTTGCTAACTAGTATGGCATGAAAATCTCACCAAGTAAAACAAAAGTGATGGCATTTAAAGGACTTGAACCTTTAAGAGCAAAGATAGTTATATATGACCAAATAATTGAACAAGTAAATGAATTTAAATATCTTGGGTATCATTTTAATTATATAAAATCAAGGGATATGGAAATAAAGCTGAACAACTTCACATATTTCTGTGGAACGTTACAGCGAACTCTACATCATAATGCGCAAAAGGAAACTCTTCTCAGATTTTACAAAGTTATTGCTTTGCCATTACTACTTTATGGAAGTGAGAGCTGGACATTAACATCAGATCAGCTGCGCCGAATTGAATCTGCAGAAATGAGATTTCTTCGTTTTGTGGCAGGATATTCACTATTAGACCACAAAAAAGTGTAGATATCAGAGAAGAACTAAATGTTGAACCGGTTATTGATACCATAAAGAAATATCGAGAAAACTGGAAAGGTCATGTCCTGAGAATGCCAGAACATAGAATAAGTAAAAACTATTCTTCAATATGTACCTAAAGGAAAAAGAAGTGTAGGACGTCCCTTGATGAGATGGCATGAACAATTCTGAGACGGAACAGACCAAGAGGTCTAATCCTTTGTGTCGATGATGATGATGATGATTTTTAGTGATTCCGGGCGCGTCAACAACTAGGGTCATTTGTCCCGTAAGTGTAGTTCATGTATTTTTTCTCGTAAGGTAGCTGTTATTTCCCCCCCCTGGATGGTAAGATCCGGCGCCGACCTACCGTCGGGTAGGGGGCTTTTCCCGAATCACGAACCTTCCAGCAGCTGGGAACCACCACAGCCGGGACAAGCTGTAAGTTTCCGAGAGGTCTCCCGGCATCTGTGATAGTGTAATGTCTTTTAGTGTAAGGAAAGGAAGGAAAGATCGCGCGTGGTCCGTGGCCCATTTGTTAGCGTACGTCTCCGGCCTTAGTCAGGTGTTGATGGGAGAAACCACGGAAAGCTATCGATCAGAGCAGCCTGCCGCTAGAATTCTCCGCCGGACAGCAACTGAATTCGAAGTAGCTCTAAGCTACTGTCAAAAATCCTGCCACCGTCGGGACTAGATTCGTCGGGAATGACCTCCCGATCCTGCACTACAGTGACATCAGGTAATTGAATTGAATTAATGCCTTATTTTACGTGGCGAGACTCGGGTCATTAGGCCTACTCTTCCGTCTGACCACGCAAATTTCGCTACGCTCCCTTCACCAACTAGCAGAGAAAGGAGGCATTTCTTGGGCGAGAAACAGGCGATTTGAATTTAGCTCAGAGGCGTCATTTAGGCTTGAGGATCTTTTACATGCAAGTAAATCTACTAACATGGGACAGCCGGCTTTACTTCCCCTCCGAAGGAAGGCGTACGAAGGATTTTTTCGCCCTTAAAAATCCACGGCTTCGATCGGGTTTGAACCCGCCAACTTGGGTACAACAGTCCGAAACGCTAACCGTTACACCATCGCCGCCGATGGGTATGAGTTTCGATATTCAAAGAAAAGGTTTTTCCTATTTATTTGATTTTTTCTTAAGATGTGGCATGGCGAGATGTATTGATCAACGCATCACCGATAACACAAAGGACCTAGCTGGTCACAAATCTCGGCTGTCGCCTCGATACAAAAAATCCAACCTCGTACTTTATTTGCTAGGAGGGACTATGAGAGCTTCTACCTCCACTGCAAAGGTATCTATTCCTAAGACTCTTCCGGATGTCTCCCGGACAGCGAAGTAGACACTGATCCCAGCCGTGGAAGTCTATGCTTTCCTAGGAGAGCCTGTGCCAACCTCATTACTTTTTTGGTCGCTTTTTTAACTACTTGATTCTACAGCGACTAGTGTTGGTTTTCGAACTGTCGGGGGTAACGGTAGAGGAATTCGCATACTGTATACGGACATACACAAACAATCATGCCCCGGGCAGGAATCGAACCCGCGACTCTTCAGGCAAAGTACCGTCTTGTTTCTTTCACTCTGTCTAAGTGCTGCAGACACTTTTCATGTTTATTTACATTATAGTATTTATGCTATTCACACTCAGTTCCCGTTGATTTCTTCATTTTTTATCTGGTCTTCTAAAATGCAGCCTTTTGTTCTTCTCTGAACTTTCAATTTTGCTTACTCTTTTCTGCGTTAGAGCCTAGCACTCACTGCCATAAAGCAATATAAGAAGAACTAATGTTTTATAAAATTCTATTCTAGTATCTTTTCAGGTCTTGGTTTTAAGAGAGTTGTGGATGGAAAACACAAATGGATTGAAATTGTGCTAATTGTTTATCAATGTATTTTTGTCCTTGTTCTTCCTTCTAGAACTTGTTCTAAGCTTACATTGTTTAGAATTATTTTTGAATTAATAATATCTTTTCTCAAAAAACGCCAATATTTTGGTTTTGTCTTTTGAGATGGGTAGGATGCGAGGGCTGCACAGCTTATTTAAGTGGTGCCGAGTATACTGTAGATTCTCTTCTGTTTCTTGAATTATTACAGCAGCATCTGCATATGTAGGTTTAAAATATTTTTCTAGTCAATTTTATTCCTGTACTAATATTTTGTTCAATCTCACAAATATGTCATTTACATAGGTATATAAAACTACAAAGCCATTAACAGGAAAACCGAGTGAAACCTAGTTATTTTGAATTTATATGTTTTTTATGATTTGAACATGAGTCTATTCAACAGTCTATTAGACTTATCTAAGAACAATAAATTATTCTGCATGTTATAATAGAACATTCTTAAAACAGAAATTGTGAATATTTTGCTGCCCTGTTGATCAAATTGTAAAAGCACTATTTTATTGCCTTAATTTATTGGTAATTAATTAGCAATTAAATGGCAAAAAATTGTGGTAGTTTTAGTTATTTAAGAGAGTAAAAACCACAAATATTTTTCTACCTTGATATCAAGTTAGAAAAACACTGCGTTTTTTTAGTAAAGTGCAATTAACAAAATATATTGGTAATTAATTAGTAATTAAACAGCCAAAAATTGTTTAGTACTTTTTGTTGTTTAAGGATGTAGAAATCGTGAATGTTTTTATACCTTGATATCAAGCTAGAAAAACACTGCGTTTTTCAAAAATTAAATGGTAATTAAATTAATTTTATGGTAATTAATTAGCCATTAAATAGCCAAAAAATGTCCACTAGGTTTCACTCGGTTTTACTGTTAATGGCTTTGTAGTTTTATGTACCTCATTTACATATATGTTGACACGAGTCGGCAACATTGAACATTCTTATTTAACACCTTTGTTAGTTAGAATTTCGTCTGTCTTAATGAAATTTGTCTTAAATTTTTTTTTGAATTATTATAAATGCGTTTAATTGTTTCTTTGAGATGATGTCTAGGGTAGCCATAATTTTCCATAATGTCCCGAAGTTTTCTTGTATTAACATTATCACAGGCTTTAACGCAATCAATAAATGCCATATGCGTTTGTAGATTGAATTATTTTCAATTCACCACTGTTTGATGCAGAACAAATACATTGACAGTAGTCGACCTTCCTTTTCGAAAACCAGTTTGTTCTTCGTCCACTAGCAAGTCGGCTATTTTTAGAACTTTTTGTTTATAATTTCGGTGGATAAAATTTTGGCATATATTGGTGCCCTTTATGTTTAATTATGCAAGCTAATACCTCTGTAGATCTCTGTATACTTTTCTCGGGTTAGTTCGTTGTTTTGTTGAAGCCTTTTTTATATTCTTCCTGTTTGTCTTTGATTGCTTCTGATATTTCTTTGTTCCAGATTGTTACACATTTATGTCTTCTAATATTCTTCTATTTTTCTTTATACCGAGTCCTTCTGTTGCTGCTTTCGTTATATTAATCTTTATATTTTTCCACTCTTTCTAGAAATCATCCTCTGTTGGGACGTCTATGAAATATAGTCGTAGTTTCTTCTGGTACAAGCTTCTTATGCTCTCTATGCACGAGGTACCTAATGTCGTTATTAACTATTTTAATTGTTTATACAGTGAGTAATATCATTAGAATTTATTGCGACAGAGCGTTATTTACGTATTAACTCGATGATTAAATGTGAAATTGTTGATTCATTCCACCAGGTGAATAAAGAAAGTTTCTGAAACGGAAATTTTTCAGTTCAGCGAATGTTAACTTTTCTAATGATATGCTAACTTTTTATATCAATGCTTGTAAGAATATACAGTATCCTAACACTCCAATAACGATATTTATCCATTTAATGACCTTCCTGAGTGAGAAAATACATCTACAGAGGTGGGAGAAATAATTTCACAAAAAACTTATAAAAACAAAAAACAAAAAAACGTTCAAGTGAATTCAGGAAGAATTTTTGCCAATCATTGCTTCCTTTATTGGATAATAGAGCTATATAATTTCAATTACGTAGCTTACTATTAAATTTGGCCATAGATTTTTGTTAGTACGTACAAGTACATTGATAAAAAATCAGGAATCTATTAATAATTTCAATCAATACTTGATATTAAAAACATTTATTTAAAAAATTCCTAATTTTTTAACGTACTAATATCTAATATTTTATATTATTTCATGTACATTTTTACCTGAAATATTTATTAAAATAAACCTCTGAATTATGCATTGAATTTCCAAAAAATAATATTCAGTTAAGTGTAGAAAAAAATCGACGTTTTCAAAAGCAGCTAACATGGACGAAAAGTAACCAAGCTTAAGCCCTAATAATGAAGGATTTTAAGTTACTTAATTGCGAGTGCAAAACTATGGGTGTTCAGGGTACCAAATGGTCTTGCTCCAAGAAACAGAGTTTTGGAAAGCAACAGGGTTGTTTATTAAACATTCTGGATTTCCACAGTCAAGTTCTCATTCCACTAACTCTCTTCTCAATGTAGGGAGTCCTTGTTTACCAGCGTAATTACCACAATTTCATTAGCCTCTCCGGGGTAGAAACCAAGCGAGCTTTGTGCTCGTACTTCAGACAAAAGTATTTTCTTCTAAATGCTCCACTAACCTTAAACTAAGTTACCCAAGTGGCTCTCTCTGTGAAAAGAGAAAACACTTTCCGACGTTTAAATGAAGTTTGAGTTCGTTATTCTAATCACCTTCTACAATGAACTCTTTAATTTCCATCTCGTGACTAGTGGCTTCCAATGTGAGGCCTTATAAGACCAATTCTATTATTTTTTATATAATAATAAATAATTATTTTTCCGTTCTATTTTCATTTGCATTCCAAATGAGAATACGAATATCTATTTTAGAGAGACCTGAGATCTCAATGAAATCATATTTGCTTGCTATAGTATTCACACTATTACAGTAAACAATACATAAAGTAGCTGAGTCATTAACATAAAATAAATGGTTTATTTTCTGATTTATGAACGTGTGGAGTAATTGGACATATATTTTTCATACTTAGAAAACAATAACGACTGATTACTCATGAATTTGTAGAAGTATATTCACTGTAATAAATATTGAACTTCGTGATACTTGTCTTCTTAAATCTGTAATGAAATTAGTTAGGGACACATGATTTCCTATTATATAAAATATTGATACTACTTCTTTAAATTAAGAAATATCTTGCCAATATCTTAAATTTTTGTCTTTTGACCCTAATTTGCAAGGAACTTATTCAACTTATTCTACAGTACAAATAATAATTCAACTATTTGAAAATTTCTTCTCTAAGTATTCATATTAAAACAGAAGGACAATGTATAGTTAGTGGCGCTGTGTGCAAAGTATTTCACTCTAGAATGCTCGTAAAAGGATACTCAAAGATGGTAAATATAACCTATGTGAACAACCTTTCTCTCGAAATTAGGTATGTTTCTAATTTTCTGAATTTCTAATTTTAGTAATTTCCAAAAAGAAAATCACAAAATGAGAATAATATAACTGATAAAACACATTCTAAATTTTTATCAATCATAAAGTATCCCATTTTTAATTCACTGTCCATCCGCAATGCTGCAGATGCTTGCACTTAATACGCTGCGTGAAATAATTGGAAATTATACCTAGAGTGCCCTCCTGCAATTGGAACCCGTGTCTTTCTCTTCATTATGTGGCATCTTCATTCATGGATGTGATGAAAATCATGATGGCGATTAAGATTTGACTTGTTTATTGTGAAAACGAAGGAATTTACTGCTCTTTTGAACCATGTACTGAACCATTGTAACAGCATTTCTGAAACATTTTGTCGGGACTTTCTTACTTTTCTAAATTCAAAGACGTATCAGCCAGACTATCCCTCCCCTAACTCCAGACTTACTACAACTTTCGAATTCCGCACTACGAAAATTATCGAATACTGCCAGATATCCTTCTAAAAGCACACCATTCTGGAGTTATTCCATAGCGATCCGCTTGATTTTAAATTTTTGATTTAGGACATCCTAATTCTTTTTGGCAGCATTTGCACCATTAAACCACAAGTGAAAATAAGCAAACATTTCAAGTGTCTATCTAGTTCCATTTGATCAAACTTAATAATACGAGGGAGTCAAAAAATTGTTAATTTGTTTTGCCAAATTATATGATTCCTCTCTTACACTGTTCCTTACACTATAGTCTTAATAGATGCCAACGTTTCAAATTCTGTGTTAACCAGAATGTCATGCAGTGAGGGGACCAGAATTTCTAGATCTAATGCAAACCATCATCATCATCAACAAATAATGTGGTCTCAAAAGATACATTATGATCAGAGTCATTTTAGGCTAATTGTAATTTTGGTGTAATATTTTTGTTTGTTTTCTCTTCGAGTTGGCGATGTAAATCAAAATATGGCTGCTACAGCGTAAGTTTTGTTTGCCTTTTTAACTACTCTGTATTTATTTTATTGTTAGTACTGTCATTTCAATTCCTGTGGAATACATTCGTTTTTCTTTTATTTTGTGGTGTTTTGTCCTTCTGTTGACACTCATTCACAATTTCAGTAATGTGTTTTAAAAACAAGATCCACCTCCAGAGAAGCGAAAAAACAATATTGGTGTTTTTCAAATTAAAAATTGAACAGATTTTGATCCTGTGGGAAAGATTTACTCTTTGACCTATACACTCTCTGGGGATAAACAGACCCAGCGAAAAAAATGGAGCTGCTATTTCGATGGAACAATAAAACTGGTCCCAACATTGCAGTAAAAAAATACGATATGTCGTAACTCGTATAGTATTCAGAGAAGATCATATGCCTCCTGCCAGTTTTCAGATTCCATTAACTTAATCTCGTGCATGAGTATAACTGTTGAAAATAAATATTTTGCTTGGAGATTGGGATATTTTATGATTCTTATAAATTATTGCATATAAAGGGAATCTGGCGTGTCGCAAGTGTCATATGTTTGATAAAAGTACATTGTATGTAATACGAGCATTCTAGTTACCTGCAGTAGCAAAAATGCTTTTTTAAACGGGCCGAGAAAAAAAAAAGATTTTCCAAAAGGTAGCATGCACACTGCTGAAATATAAGTGACAGCGAAATAACAGCAAGCAGGCGTGAGATTAGATGTGCAAAGTGTGCGATGATCTTTCACCTAAACAATGACGCGATTATCCATCCGCCCTGCTCTAAATACGCAGAGCATTTTGAGTTTTCCAAAGTGCCTTCCTCGTCAATGTAGTAGTCCCTTTTATAAGGAAACGTAACGGTAGACTTTGTCGAATCTCTTGGTCTCTATTAATCTCCCCGGCCAGGGCAGAGGGCACACGGATTACTATAGGTCACACGGATTAATGCATGAAGGGCAGGCCATAGTGATGCGCAAGTAAGCAAACCCTTTCGGTTGTGGTTTTACATATGTAATTAGTAATATTATATGTAATTTGCATGTAATTTGTATTATCAGTTTCCGTACCTGTGGTAATCTTGAATGCCAATGACCAAGGATACTCATAAATCTTTATACAAAATAAGATTTGTAAAAGCGTAGAATGTTCCTGTTTTGCGCAAAACATACAAGTACTTATTGTTGATAAATAGAATTACTTCTACGCACTGAACTTACCAGAACATCGTTTTTATAAGAGATAACTAGGACATTGCCGTAAACAAACACAACAATATTTTAAGCCTATAATACTAAAATCACTAAAATGGTTAATTTTACAACAAAATTCTATAGAAACATTTTTGTAGGAACTGTTGTTTCAATTTTGTGTAGAACATAATTTTCTGTGCGATTGGCATTTATAGAGATATATGCAAAAACCGCCGAGAGCACGTTCATCGACTTCCAAAAGCACCTTCAAACTGCCATCCTGCCCCTGGTTCAACCCCACACAGTAGGATGGTTAGTATGTATGCGGAAGATACCAATAATCAGGTTTCCAAGTTTCAAAACTCCGGGATTTCTTCATTCGATCGTCTGTTTTTGGTATAATTTGACTGGGCTATCATGTCCGTTTGGACTTGCAAACATTAAGCTATCTCAATAATTTGTCGGACTAGCCTATTAGAGGCACGAGAAGACAGTACTGACAAATTCACATGTTTGTGTGGTCGCATACGTCGCCAGATTGAAATTTGCTAGTTCCTCAACGGCTGCGATGAAAGCAATACGAGTATGTATTCTACGCGCAAGTTTTCTTGATACACGAGCTCCGTAGTCCTTATCCAGCGCTGAATAGCACGGCACGTTGAGATACTTAGGTTTGACTCGGAACGGCACGTACAAATTTACAATGCTGGCAACAACCACCTCGTACTTTCAAAACAATCGTAGCATTTCTCGTGTCACGCTTTGGTGAGTGAAGTTCATGCCCACAGTCGGTACGCCCTTTTCAGCCGTGTCGTAGCCAAATCCCTCCTCTCCCCGCACCCCCCGCTGTGGAATATCAAGAAAACTTGCGTGTATAGTAGTCAAGATCCACTGATAAATGCCAGGCTTTCTTGTTCCACCATTTATACATCAGGAAGCTTTCCGCAGTGGCGGAATGGAATAGGGAGACATGACGTCAGATAAGGGATCTTCTTGTTGTTAATTTAAACTGAATAATATTCAACTGAATATATTCGCCACAGAAACTGAAACGTTTACCTTTTCACGGAAACTACTTTTCGCATTTACATGTTCGGTCAGTCGTTTTCAAACTAACGAGTAACACACACATGACAAAATGTAGCAAACCCAGAGAAAGTGTTCGAAAATCGATTGAAACATACTATTTGACGTATCAAATGTTTAACTTATTAAATACTTTTGAACTTCAATATTTAGAAAGCGACAGTGCATTCACATTGCGGTCTTGGTTAGCTTACACTATTACGTATGGAACATGTCTTCTTTATTGCAATTGCCACCATTCTACTTCATAGCTACATATCTATTTTTTAAATGTATTTATTACTTCTCGTTCGACATTTATCTCTTTCGAGGATTCTGGGTACAAATTCATATATGGCTTATTAGGATATGACCATCCGTAAGTCTCGGTTTGTTTCCTAACTGTGCTGATGTTTTTTGACTATTGCTCTGTGTTAGAGGATGATATACTTGTGGATAGCTAAGAGAGAGATGTCAAATTAAAGAGGCTTAAATTTATCTTTCGGGAATCTTGGTATATTTCGCAGTCTGCTGTTGAATACGTTTGTGCAGGAATCATTTGGTAGGTGGTAGTAGAAATTTTTGACAAGATATTTCAACGTCTCCTTGAATTCTGGGGTGTCTAATTTCCGTCGGATTTGGTGATTGGGGATGTACTATGGCTCGTAGACAGGTGTTCACAGATATTTATTTTGCATAACACTAAGACTGTTGATAGTACTTGATTCAGCACGTCCTCATGTTGAGCAAACGTATGTCATTGTTGGGAAAATATATTGCTTTAAAATAGCCTGCATTCTAATCTCAAAGGAGTGGGGCAATTTATAAACGGTGTTAAAAAGGATATTTTAATTTTTGTTTTGTGTATGACTGCATGAACATGGGGTTTCCAGATGAATCAATTATCGAAAAATTCCCCGAGGAATTTTGTAGGTGACATTGACCATGGGATTTTTGTTCCTCGGATTATGAGTTCTGGAAAACTTTTGGGACGCCAGATAAGATACTTCTAGGATGGTCACCTTATTGTCGTCGTTAGCTTGTATGATTACGTACAAAATATGTTTCTTGAAACGCTACTGCCGGCCTACTATTTTAACTTCATTGCCGTAGCTGACGTTTAATTAAATGACGTTTAAGTTGATTTTGTTGGTGATAATAATGATGACTGACTCATCCCTACGTTTATAGTCTGCGTCCAGACATGATTGAAAATTTCGTATTTACGTCTTTCTCTTTCATGTGGAGAATAAAAGTGGTAAATTGACGTTGCGTTCCTCTAGATACTACATGAAAATAAGACTGAACAGGAGAAAAGAATAATAAGAAACATTAATAGTTGGACAATTGCTAATAATAAACAAAGAACAATACTATTGCTCATGTGTAATTGGAATACAGTCGTTTGAATAATGTAGTTGCAACACTTTGGCAAGGAATGTGTCATCTTAAATTCGCAAGTTGCTCTCCCGACGTGGAGCTTTATAACCCGACAGACTGTCCTCGCTTGTCCAAACAAGCGGAATACGTTGACGCGCGGTTTCTGCGGTGTTGAATATTCATCAGCAGCAGTCTGTTGGAAGCCATGTCTACATTCTGGTATTGACGCTGACAGAATAATGAACCAAAAAGCCAATTATTGATCCTCTTTTTCTCCTCTCTAATTTTTATTTTCTTTATTGGTGCGTGCGTCAGAAATCTGGTTTTGAGCTTTTTACGCAATACACTTGTCTTTTGCCAGATCCTTTCACATCAAATGCATTTGTTTTCCAAGGATTTATTTTTCGTTCCACCGATTGAAAAGTCTTAAATATATGAAACAATTACTTTTCTATAGGTGAATTGCACTAGTTTATATGATACTTGTAGTTTAACATTAAGATCTCTCTGAAATGAGACGGCCTTTTCTCTTGCTGGGGAATATTCATATATCAACCTTATCAGTATTCATATATTAACCTTAACATTGAAAACTGTAATCATAATCCTATTGGTAGGCAATTTTTTTACATCAGTTTCATGTAAGGTTAAATAAATTCCCTTCAGTGTAATGTATCAATTATTTTCGGTGTATTTTGAATATTTTTACATTTACTTTATTTTTAATAAAATGAAATTAGTTGTAAAATTTCTTGATCCTTATTAAAAAACGCAAATTTAGTATTTTTGTCTTTTAATGGAAATACCTACATTACAAATTTTATTATGTACTTGGCGATTTTCAGTCCAATCTTTCTTCTTGTTGCTGGTTAAGACCCATTTGTTTGATTTTGTTAATGAGACTATTCAGCATTGTGGAAGATAATAGTTTTTTGTACAGTAATTATTGAAACTAATAGTTTCCTATTTCTTTCGTGATTCACGACGGTATGAATGAAAATTTTTGAAAGAATAATAGTCTTCTGTTGTAAATTTGAATAACCTTTTCCTTTTTTTCTTCTAGATTCAGTGCGCGTGAGGAGAGTGACGTAGATATCGTGACGAAAGCATCTTTCGAGGAAACCTCCATCACACAATGAGTAAGTCATATTTCATTCATTACGTTTTAAAGAATACTTATTATAGTTACAGCGCACGAACTTTTATTGTAACGTGTGTCCCGTACTTTCTCTTTTATATTTCGAAACATTATCATTCAACATTTTCGTAGTAAGAACTGTATTATAACAAGAATTAAGAGCTAAATAAAAACATGTTTCTTATTGTTGAGATCACGTGATGAAAAATATATTTCTAAATATTAGTGCTCTTCAAGGTAAGTATTGACATTTGTGACCATATATTTTGCTTCAATAGTATTGCATAGTAAATATTATACACGTTGATGTTACCTTTCTATCAAATATTTGTGTAAATAACGACAAAACACAAGAGCCAATTGCGAGGGCGCTTCTGTCGCCGATACTGTATACTTTTGTTGATCCTGACGCTCATAACGTCGAAACTGTCGCCAAAGTATTTTGTATTTTAGAGAATGTCTATATTTTTCTGGAAAATGTCTGTTCATCACGCTTACATATAAATACTGTAAGTCTCGACAACATTAGAACTCTAACCGACAACAAATAACTTTTTTAAAAAGAATAAGAAGTACGTGTTATAGAATTGTCACTTATCACATTTCATCCATTGAACAATATGAGTCCTTGGGTACAGGGAATCAGAATGCATGTTAATCTGTAAAAGTTGAACCCATTGTACCAAAGCACTCATTAATACTAAATACTTGAATAATATTGTTAATCTCTGATCATGATGCATGCAGAATAAAAAAGAAATGAATAGAAGTGAAATTAAAGTCAGAAGAACCGAAAGAAATCACTAGCCAATAAAATTAATCACCACAAACTGCGCTGATTACCAGGTACCTTACTTTGTTAAGAGTTCAAAAATAACATTGACAAGCACTAGTGTTTGAGGTCTATAAATTCATTTATTTGCTTGCCGCCTTGAGCTTTCTCTGTCGGTCTTTCTAGTCCAAAGGCTGGAGTATGTTCAACTCCAGGTAAATGAGGTCTGCACAGCATTGTGCCCTTTGGCTGACCTCGGGAGCCGCGCGCGAGTAACGTGGGTGCAAATCCGCGCAGCGTAGAAGGGTAGGGGTAATACTCATTTTGGGAGTGGACACTGCCAATGATAATGCGGACCGCCAATGAGAATGCGCAATTCGAAACGTAGGGCGTAAATTCAAAGAACAATGCGATAATTGACGGACCGTTTCACACAGTTCAAGTATCATTACCTTTTACTTTAGAAATGTTCCTTGTCGATTTATAACAATGAACAGAATACCAATGTACAGCTGTCTTCTCTCTACTACTTGCACTTTCTGCGTTCTCGCGGGCAGACGGCTGGCTCTTAAGGGCAGAATGCCCACGGGAGCAGGCGTTGTGCACGCCTGCTGTAAATTCAGATTTAGATTTATATAGTCAAAAAACAGTAAATATTGTATGTGATGTATGGGGGAGAAGATCATCTGCGCACATTTTCTTGAGTTCCAAAATCCCTTCCCATAATTCTAACTATACATAGTTAAAAGATGAGTACAAGTTAAAGATAAATAAACAAAAATTAAATTTAAAAAAGCGCAAAATTATAAATATTTGAAAATATACACATTTTCGTTGCCGAGTTATAAAAAAACTTATTTGCAACGGTAAACGAATTACAGATATGATTTTTCTGCATTACTTACATAATAGCAACTCGCCCTTCCCTCTACTCCTACCATTACAAGCTAAAGAATAGTTCAACAAAACGTGCGTATAGTGAAGCTACATTTACGCCCAGAAGCAAAACAAGGGGCATCTCAGCATTTGCTCAATGGATCAGGGAAAGTGATCTGACAACAGTTGACACTTAGGGCTGACAAGTGACTTAATGAGACTTCTCGATGCCGTCTGCTGTGGTAGCATTTCTTGTCATTTTCATTGATCATTTATAAGCGTACGTCGAACCATTATTGTTAACTAGTGGCCTGCAGCAGCGAAAATACTGCTGAACATCACCACAAAAAATTGTTTACCAAAATGTATCACCCACAACAAATAAAATACTCTCGAATAATACTGCAATAAATTAAATATTCTAACAAAAGCATTCTTCACGAGGATAGCAGTAGTATACAGTACATCAGTTCTTCACATATTAAGAACACAAAGATGCTGTTACATAATGAAACACGTGAATAGCAAATATTTAATGGTAATCCGCCTCCTGCTTGGTCTGGCCTCTCCCTTGGAGTCACACCATCTTGAATGTTCCAGAGTGTGTTGCATGGAGCCATTCTATCGCATTACGCTAGCTGTACCGCAAGTAGCGACTACCAGAATTCTGTCGTTACGTGCAGTATGAAAATCGACGGAAATAATGAAAGAAAAAAAAATATTTTCGTTCATTCGTAACTTTTTCTTTGCTTTTAAATTTATTCCGAGTATTCCAGAGTATCTCACGAAACCATATCTACCTCTAACATCGCGAGCGCCTGCACAGTTTGCTTCGATTTCTTCGCGCTTTGGATATTAACAATACAGAAAATGAGGTATCAAGTTTCCTGCGGGCGGGAAACTGACAGGGTCTGTGGACGGGGCAGAGAAGATAGAGTGGCAGGAGAGTGGCAGGAATAGCGAGCGTGTGCGTTAATCGGAAAATCGGAAAGAGGTAAGGCTGGAAATACAATATACGATGTGCGCACTACTAATAGAACTCATTATTTTTTGTCAATTGTGTTGTATGAATACTCAAGCAAAGGGTTACTTCAGCGATTACAACCTCGTAAACATCACATGTACGATCGTTTAGTCCTGGCGAGTGTGTAGAAAAATTGAGCCACCAGTGATCATTTCCATGCTGAAGTTTGTGAGGTGACATTTTGCCAGGATTATACCTATTCACTCTGCCGTTTTTCACATTTTGTGCCTATTGTTCAATGATGTTCACGTATTTTTCTTTTCACGTTGCATCATTGTATGTGCTGAAGAAACGACAATGCAGAGGTGCATGAAATGTATGGTTAGCTAAATTGGCCTTGAAAAAGGCCATTGTATGACGCACGAAACGTTGGCAACTGTCCTAGGACACAGCGTCTCTCGGACACCCAAAAATCTGTTGACTCGCGCTGCGGAAAACCTACGTTGTCATTTGACCAACCTCTACGAGGAAGAAACTTTTAAACTCACTCGTGAGCCCTCCAACTCGAAAGAAAAAACGAAAGCGAAAGCTGAGTCAACTTGCCTTCCTTCAACAGAACAGGGATGAGGACGTTCTCCAGTCCTTTCTCGAGATCCGCCACCCGACTCTGACTCGAATAGCATCACGTCCTATTTTACGTAAACGGTGTTCACTCTGCTGCATAAGAGGATACGTCATTCCAGGACGCAACATTCCAACTTAGAACGTATGTTGTTTAAATTACAAATTATTGCTCTATACGAGTACTCTCTTCGCTCACCGCAAATGTTCATACTAGACATGGTTTCGGAGGTCTCTGTAGACCCTGTACAAAGAAAAGCCAGACGTAAGCAAATTCATATTTTAAGAAAGTCCATCCTGAAGTCTTCAGAATTATCCGAACCTGACCGGCAAACATTGTCACTGTGCCAGTACAGTCACTGTAGCATTGCTACTGTGGCAATACTCCTCAAAGATATCAAATTCGCCTCCGTACCCGAACGAGACACTACTGTGTTTATCGTGGCGCCAGTAGAAGAAAGTGTGGTCTCAAAGCTGCGGGCGAGTACCAGGCTGTAACCAGGCAGACAACATTCGCAGAGGATCGCTCCGCTTCTTCGACTACATGATTGATTGATTGGTTGATTGTTACTGATTACGAGATCGCCAACTACTATGGTCATTATTTCCGTAAGAGTGGTGCATGTGTTTCCTCGGACGTTGGCTGTGGCCTTCTCCCGCTAGATAGCGAGATCCGACGCCGACCTATCGTCGGCTAGAGGGGTTTTCCCCAACCACGTATCTCCCACCCGCGGGGCACCGCCTCAGGTGGGGGAATGTTTAACTTTGTCATGTCGAAACCCTACCGCATTATTTTTCTACTTAAAGCTAGTGTCAAAAAAACCGCTGGATGCACGATTTTAGCTGCCAAATTTTCCTGGAAGCATTTAAAAAAATAATAAACTTCTGTGTTTTGGCCATGTTTTTCCTCTCGAAATAAGTTAATGTACATCCCTGGAAAATCATACGTCTCATGGTCGGCCGCGCGTCTGTCTGTAGTGCAGCGGTTCACCCCAACAGCCACGTGTATCGCTCCGAGGGCAGGAAACGAGTGCTTTCATCACCTTGCGCCGAACGTTTGCAGATTGTTTCAGTGGTGTCTTCGAATGAGCACGGCAAAAATGTCCACATCATATTTATTTCAAAATTTAAACTTCATTCATTGTATGTTTTACAAAAATGTGACTGAATAATTCAGTGATTGAAACATATTTTCTTACATCACAAACATATAATAAATGAAGATTCGTATAAATCAATTTCACATAATGATTCTGTAATACGACATCAGTATTGTGCAGGTGTCACAAAGAATGCAGGTCTTTCATCGATATACTTTGGGGCGAACCATGCATATCTAATGAAATTCTTAAATCTTGAGGACGAAAATTGTTAATGGATAAATGCTTGTAATTTTAAGGTGCTATGCTTGGTATGCTTGGTATTTGGTATGCTTGAAAACCTGTTCGCCGCGAAACAATTATTTTCAATAAAGTTTTGCAATAAAGAGATTTCCATTGTCGGAAGAACTTAAACGTAATTTTTCGGGATCCAATTCTACTTGATTGTTTAAAACTGGTAAAACACCGCAAAACATAGCACATAATTTAGTAACAAACACACTGCGGCCGTTCTTAAAAAATGTCTCCCAATCGATTCACGCTATACTGTCAATGGCATTTCAGTCATCCGCAAAGCGAAGGGGGACCCCGACATCCGACCCTAGACCCACAGCGGCGAGCCGAGTTGAGGCGATGCGTGGCTCAGAGGCTCTTTCAAGTTTCACACAACGCTGACACATCCTTGCCCAGGGTTACTCAGTTTTTTGACTGGTGTGCCGAACGAAAAAAAATTAACAGTTTTTATATTTAAAAAAACGCTTCTAGAAAAATGTCGCAGAAAAAAGTGTGCACAGCCTTTAAATAATATTTACTTCAAGTGAAAAAAAAGTTAGGTGCGCATTACACAAGACAAGGTTCACCATTCCCTAGTAAACTGCAGAGCGGTCTCCCGGCATGTGTGGCACTATAGTGCATGATACTGTGAGTGTGTGTGTGTGTGGGGGGTGAGAATAGGTCAAGGAAGAGGAAGGAAAGATCGCAAGCGGCCCAGTTGTTAACGCATGCTCCGGCATTTGCCTGGCTTCGTCGGGAAATCACGGAACACTACCTATCAGAGCCGTCCGCCGCTAGAATTCTCCTTTAGACAGCGATTGAGTTCAATCTGGCTGACAAGCTAGTGTCGAAAATTCTGCCACCGTCGGGACTCGCCCCTAGAACTTCCCGGTCAGAGGGACTGCAGCAACATCAATTGATGTCCTGTGCCATCTCTCTCGGTCCTGAGCCATGTCTCCAAATATTTAGGCATCAATTAGACACGCGAGTGACAGGTCGCGTTGCAAGAATGAAACAAACGTGAGGCTATCGTCGTAGAAACTGCAGAGAACGTAGTAACTGCGCCACGGTTCAGGGTTGTTACGAAAACTGACGCTCCAAAGTTGAGCCAATACTGACAGATAAGACAATCAACTCCGATAAAATGTCCTTGTTCACTCCGATACTAGTAGACGAGATGGCCCTTGTCATATTGAACGAACTTCATCCCGAGTACTTGTAACGAAATATCCCGATGTAACTGATTTCTGAGTCACGTAAAATATTTCAGTAGTATGAGCAACACTTGGGAGGAAAGGATGGGTGAGCTTGAGTTTTCCTTTCCCATCAAAAGGGGTTGCAAAAGTTTTTTTGGAAGCTTTCGAATTGGAGACCCACTTAAATCAACATTGTTGTTCCGGAATGTAGACGATACTTTGGTAGTGCTGCCCTACGATTCTCAAGCTTTATTTGACTTCCTACAGCACTTGAACAACATCCACGCCAAAATTAAGTTCACTACACATATGGAAAATGAGTGTAAAATATCTTACTTGAATTAATTTTTGAAACAGAAAACTAACGGCGATCTAGGACACACCATCACCCCTCGAGTTTCACGTCTCACGAGTTGTGACCAACACGACCAAAATGCCAAGTCGGCTAAACAGTAACAAATGAATGTACATATTTGGACCGAACTTAGCAATTCAACGTGGATACGAATAAACCTACTTAATTTTTGTATGATCGAGAGTCCTTGTGGAAGACGTTTATTTCAAAAACCCGTCAAACCCCAAAATCTAAAACATCTTTTAACGGGGGATTATTCTTCCAAGAGAATAGACACATCGTTTAGAGCATATTTATATAAAAAATATTCAGTTATCAACTGCTTTAATAAAGAAAAATATTTTGAAATCTGAAAAATTCGTAGACTTTTTCACAGTTTTTACGAAATGAGGAATTTGGCGTTTGACGGGTTTCTGAAATAAACGATTAAATTTAAGATATCATACCAGAAACAACGGAATTTGTGGGATAAAATGTGAGAAAAAATGGGTGGAGTATGTTGCTGATAGTTTCTGAAAAACATGAAGCTGAACGTACAGAGTAACAAATTGAGAAATATATTTTACAAAGCTCTCTCTCATATATTATTAGTCTTATCTCATATGAAACTAGCTTCCAATAAGCAGTGCTTATCTTTCCGCTTCCATTAAATGGCGCGGACACGTAATTCGAAGACGGATGTCTGACGCAGACTTAGGCAGTATAGCCACACTGGTAGGCAGAACCAGCCGTCCGTTCGCGGACCCGAACACGGATCCACAGCCAACACAGTCTTAGTAAAAGGCTCTTCGGTGAAAGGCCCCCTTCTGAACAGAGCGTCTGGTATTCTCATTCCGAGCGTTGGCAAGCGCAGACGATCCTTAAAGAGAGGAGGAGGAGTGGAGTGATAGACGCGAAAAGTTCCAGATTGTTCGATGGTGGTGCACAGAAGTTTCATTTCACTTTCTGGATTCAAGCCATGATTTCTGGAGCCCTGAAAGCGAGGTATTAAACCGCTAAATTCATTCGTGTATTTGAAAATGTAAGATGTTTTTCGATTGCGTTGATATGTAATACTTACACGATGCGCTCATTGCCATGGAAAAGATTAAAGTTTTATAGATATAGGTCTTAATGTTTGGACAACACCACACATAATGTCACTAAGAAAAACTAAATATTTTCGCGCAGAAATGAAGTTGAAATTGAAAATAACGAAATTGAAATACTTCTCTCGTACGTCTGCCGATGTTTTTATGCTGTGTACCAATGCTAATTTATTATAATAAAAGTGTACTAACCTACCCGTACGACAATTCTCCCATGTTAAATTGTCCCCTCTTACCCATATTTTCTTTGCCATATTAAGAATATGTTGTTAATAAAGCATGTTTTTCTGTTCGAAAAATGTAAAAAGGTAACTTCGAATGTTCAAAAAGAATTTAAAATAAAAATAAAGAACAAAGGAATTGATGATTGAAATAAATTTTGAATAAAGGTTTATTCAGTATTACTTGTATAGACATGTACTTGGAACAATTCACAACACTTCTTTACATACAGCATTTCAAGTAATTATATAATATTCTTTGATAGCTGAATTTTCACTCTCCGTGATAATCACAAAAATATTACAAAAGTTCCTTACTCTTGCGAATGCTACTTAAACAAGAAGTTGCCCAAGCGAAAATACGGGATCGGACAAGCATAACTATAATATTTGGAATATTATTGAACTTTATTACAGAACTGAGAGATACACCCGTGCAATCTAATCGCCTAGAATATGAAGTAATTAGTTTCATTTCACATACAACTGCAGATTCTGTAGGTTACTGATTCTGCAGATTCAGTAGATACTGTAGTTTATATCACAAAGTTTTCACAGAAATAAGATTATCTTTACTTACATTCGATAAATGAATGGTTGCACTATATACACTAAAAGAAATTTTCACTGGTATCAATGAACTATTAACACTACTCACTGTTGCTGCCAGAGTATATAGGTTTATTTGCATTTTCTTGATATAAAGATTATGCAAACAAACCTCATCAGTCGGCGCAAACCACGGTGTACACAGAAAGCATACATAGGGCAGTTGGAGAAATCTAGGCCTTCTCAGAGTGACTTCAAAAACAAAGAATGCCTCCAGCGCCGAGTAATATAGTCGGTATTGGATAATATTGACGGCCTGCACAAATATAACAATGACTAATAATATCTCATTCTGTAGATTACGTCACGGAAAACGGCTGCCTTACGTTAACGCCACCTTATGTCGCGTTACCTTATTGTATGTATGTTGCGCCACGGAACCTTACGTTGTGCTACTGTAAGTTAAAAACTCTACGTTAATATTATCCAATACCAACTATATTACTCGGCGCTAGAGGCGATTTTTGTTTGTGACGCCACTCTCAGAAGGCTTAGATTTCTCCAACTTATGCTTTTTGGGTACACCGTGGTTTGCGCCGACTGATGAGGTTTATTTGCATAATCTTTATATCAAGAAAATGCAAATAAACCTAAATACTCTGGCAGCAACAATAAGAAGTATTAATAGTTGATTGATACTATCAAATTAGTTTACGATTACGTGAGTAGTGTGCTCTGAATACGTTGCGAATCTGTCAAATACCTAGGGCTGAATCTTGATACCAGACTAAATTGGAAAAATCACATAACAGTAAAAGCACAGCAAGCCAAAATAAAATTAATTCAACTAAAGCCACTCTTAAATCGCAATAGCAAGCTCTCATTAAACAATGCCATCACCATCTATAAATCAATAATTAGACCCCTAATGCTTTATGCATGCCCTATCTGGATCAATGCTTCTAAAACTAATATAAATAAATTACAGATCATCCAAAATAATTTCCTCAGACTTGCCACTCATGCACCCTGGTTCATCTCAAACATTCAACTGCATAAAGAATTTAATTTACCCCCTATACTTGACCATATCGCGCTCCTATCTAACAATTTCTTCTCCAAAATAAACACAATAACCCAAGCCACCCATTACGGCCTAGCCACCACCTACCAGCTCCCAACAAGAATAAAAAATAGATATCCATTAGATTCATTCCTCAGCATATTTTCAGAACTCAATTAATCAAATAGTTGCTCTGTGAGTTTCCTATTCATGTGTATTTAGATTTACTTGTAAGATTAGCATTTAAGTGAAATATAAGTCATAAAAATACATATTATGTAGTATACATAATACTCAACTATGTACATTCGTTCACTAATAAAGATATATTAAAAAAAACAAAAAAACACAAACGTTGCGAGAATACGTGCGCTGTCGCGGGGCATCAGCGCCCTCGTTCTCTCCGCGGACGCAAAGCGAACCTCCTTACCTGGCGCGCGCAGAGGGCAATCGGCGGATGGAAGATGCTCTCGCGAAATGGAGAGAGTGGGTGGCGGCTGCACGTTTCCGCTCCGCTAAAACAGCGACACCGCCTCGCGTAGAGGCTCAGTCTGCATCAATCTGCGCGGTAGACGGCGCCCCCTCGCGGCCCGCCGCGTCGCCTCACCCCGTCGCTCGCGGAGCAGCCTTCCTGTAAGGCTCCCGCAGGCCGGTGCGGAAGATTCGCAGCCTACGCGGAAGGGCCGCAGCGGAAATTTCGCGTCATGATGAACACGTTTAGACCTGCGCGGCAGGCGAGCGTCGCGGCAGTGGATTGGCAGCGTGTATGCCCGGCGAATTTTGTAATGCGGTCGGACGCGGTTTGACCGCTGCCGCTCGAGTTTCGTGGAAGTCCGCCCGCCTTTGGGAGTCTTCTGTAGCGTCACGGCTTGTAGCAGCTCAGCGCTGAAGCGCAAGGTAGAGAGTTGAGGGTTCTAAAAATAGCCGCCCGAACAAAAGGCTGGAATTTCCAGAAGGCACAGGGCCGCGTGCAAAGACGCCAGAGAATGTCTCTATCCAGCGCGTGGGGGGGGGGGATAATTGACGTGGGAGCTCATGTGACTCGCACCTTTATAAGCCGCGTCGCGTCGCGTCACGATGGCGCGGGTGGGGAACAACTCTGGTTTCCTCGTGGCGAGTCCACAAAACTTTGTCCGCCCAGGCTGGTGCGGAGTGCCGATGGCACATGGACCGATGTGTTCGTACCAGGCGACGTGTTCCTCGAACAATGTCAAGCAGATTGTCGATCTGCCGGGGCACACCAGGTGCGAATTTGCGAGGCAGCCAAGCAGGCCTGTCGCAGGCGTCGCCGAATGGCGTATCTAGGGAGAGAGGGGGCTGTAGTGGTAGCTCTAACAATCCGCCTTAATAGTGAGGTTTAGTATATATGTACATCTATATAAATAAACTTGTATATAATCACCAGAGTCCGTTTTTTTGTTGCGTAGATTCCTACCCACGACGTTACACTTCGCTCCCCTTGCCTATGATTATTGGATGAGGAAAAACGTCACGGAACACCAAGTCCTAATCGACGCTCCGGAAGGATTCCGCGGATTTCGTCGCCGCGTCTATCGGGGAGCTTTCCGCGCCGCACCCGCTGCGAATTTTCCGCGCCGGAATGAAGGGCCTTAAGGCTCTCTCAGCCCCGCGACCACTGTCACCAAACGCTGAGTCATAATTGACGCTCCGGTGTGAAGGGTTGCGCGGATTTCGTCGCCGCGTCTAGCGCGGAACTTTCCGCGCCGCACCCGCTGCGAATTTTCCGCGCCGGAATGAAGGGGCCTTAAGGCTCTCTCAGACCCGCGACCACTGTCACCAAACGCTGAGTCATAATTGACGCTCCGGTGGGAACGGCCCCGCGGATTTCGCCGCCGCGTCTATCGGGGAGCTTTCCGCGCCGCAGCCGCTGCGGATTTTCCGCGGCAGCCTGTGGGAGCCTCATACCACGCCTCCTACCCCGCACGCCAACCCCTTGGACGCTCTCCCGGCAGGCGAAGCCCTTCGCTGTTGTATATTCACACAGTAGCTCCCTCGACGACCGTATCCTTTTTGTATTAAGTGCACAGCACGGGCGATGCCATTCTCGTATCATCCGTTTTGAAGAATAGTCCTGCGACGCTCATGGAAAACAGGGTAAATTAAAATTGCCTGAAACTCTGCTGTATCACGATAGGGCGTGCGCGGTTCTTGCGAAATTGCGTAAAGGGTATTTGCGCTAGCGATGAAAAATCGCGCGCGCCGTGGTGGCAAAACTCCTGGTTCGCAAAATCAGGTCCCGTCAGTTAGAAGAGACAAATGGAAAACCTTTGCTGTTTCAAGACGGAGACGCGGGAAGCAGAGACGGCTACAAGTAAATCTCTGAATAAGCGCCTCTGAATGCTTCAATATTCCCACCACATTTTCGTGTGTTCTCTAAGTGCCAGGCGTTGTACCTTAAGCATTCTTCGGCGTGGTAAGAATACTTCAGCAAATTATGGTGAAGCAATGGATTTACTTCACGCATACTATAAACATGGCATATATATATAATGCTGCAGCAAAAAACGTCAAATTTGTGACAGAACAATTTGTATTCAAGATTCCCTATACCGGAGAAGTAGATAATTCTTGTTCCGGAATGTAGTACGAGTAAATTACTTCCTGTCACATGTTGTGTCGTTAGAGTCCACTTTTTGCTGGTCCTCGATTCCCAAAACATGGTTTACGGTGAAACATCCAGTCCGAAAAAAAACGTAAACAGAATTTCTATTGCCCGATCGATCTGGTTGATATAACTTAAATTTGACTCTGATATTTTTATTTGGGGGTTACATTACAAGAACACATAGTAATTTCTTCAACTATCTTGCAAGTCGTAAATAATTTTTACTGTGGGCGTTTTTAATACTTTATTGCATTTGTCGCTACAAGGTCTTCAAATTATTTCTATGAAGTTTCTCGAAAATTAGATGTTTTCTTTAAACATTAGGTAAAAATTGCGCATTTTTAGAAACGTTCAAATGATAGCTTCACCAAAACGGCTGCAAAGTTTTCAATGAAAATTCGCACGTAGGACCAGGTTCCATTCTTATACTATCATGTTAAAGCCTTATTTTGATTATACAATATGGGGATCGCAAACTTGATAACATGTGAAGAAGTATATTAGGAGACAATTGGGAGCAACTAGGGAAAGGATGGGACAATACCAAAAAACCTAGTCTAGACCCAAGGGAATGAAAACCTAACTAGTACAGGAAAGTCTGTGAATTTTCGAAGGACCGATTGCTTATTAGGTAGTGATTAAAAAGACTCAGGCTCTTCATATTAACAAATTTATATTTCTTTGTTATTGTTAAAACGTGACCGATTTTTGGACTTCTTCGGGACAGCGTAACTCTTGGCACTCCAGCCCTGAAGAAGACCACGATTGATGGTTGAAACATCTGAATCCCTGCCTCACACGGACAGCCGAGAGCTTTCGCAAAATTCTGGCCACGGAAGCCTATGATAGCTTGCAATCCTGTTTTCCGACCTTTTAGCCGCACAGGTACACTAGAACTGAATCTTTATGCCACACGTTTTCTTGAACGGACTTAGCTTTATATTTTCTCAGATCAGCCCCGAGATGCTCCGAGATCATTTTTTCCTGGAGTGATTTGGCGTCACTGCCAACAGGGACGCTGTGAGGTCCATTCTTGGCGTTCGATTTGACTGCTAGGTAGAGGAGGCTCTTGTAATTCCATCCCATGCAATTTTACTTTCCCAATCGAACTGTACGTTTGTACGAAGGGCTTCAAATTGCGCCTTAAATACCCAAGTGTATCAATGAATATAAGAAATGACTACTTATTACAAACTTTTATGAACAGTTTTAAGAATAAACATCTGCTACATTTGCTTCTGCAAGCTGTCGTTATCAAATGTGTTTGTAGGAACATGATTCATGATAATAATGATGATGGTAACAGCAATTTTGAATTTTTTATAGAACATTTTTCCATATTATTACTTTTATTTTTTCTTTTATTGCTGTGGTTTGGTTTCATTTCGTATTATTGATTTTAATACATATAAACACTTATCATTTCTCATGTGACATATTTTGTAACCTTTCTATGTTAACGTTGCTTCCAGTATGAATTATGTTTGCGTACACTTATTATTCAGAATATTTACGAAGATTTGTTTTTTTTGTGAATAACTTTTTGGAATGTTGAAAATTCTTCAGTATATTGATAGCATTCATGGGAACTTCTGCTTTAAATTAAACACATGAATTGGTATTCCAAATCAAAGTGCTGCTCCAATTTTGGAATCGAGATTTATGAAAGTAAATCGTTTGTATTATTTCTCTCAAAACTCAAGCAGCGATTTGGCAAATTTCCGAAAACTAACATTTGAACTAGTATTATTATATTGTACGTTTACTCTTTATTTACTCCTGCACACTTCTAACGTATTTATCTACAATCAGAACTGACTCAAATCATAAATGCTTCATATATTTTGTTCTAGAGTGAAGGGTAATTGATTAGCAGGTGTGCTTTCAGGGTTTCATCCTTCTCAGAGAATAAATTTAATTGTAACTCCAAATATAATATTCTACATTGCTTTATTTACTACGAAGATTAATGACATTTTATACTGAAACATAAGCACGCAGATACTATGTATAGCACGAAAGGGAAGTATTCGTAGAACCTGTGCCACACCAAGTTTAGAATGAGAATACTAATGCAAAGGTCCTTTCACAACGCCCAACGCACTCTACAGTGGCGAGTATTCCGCGCAGCAGTGAAAGAGAGATGACTGCACTCACGTGGTAAGGGAGTCAACTGTCACGTACAACCAATGAGGTAAAGGGTGCCTTAATGGTCAGTGCTTGCTCCCTTCTCTTGCCGCCCGAATTGTCGCTCTAACATTAGCCAGGCAGACTGCACTCCTCGTCGTGAGATATTGCGGCTATTTGTAAAGTCATTGAGGACAAGGGCACGTTTACAGTGTGTCTTAGCAGAGAATGCTTACGCAAGTACTTGCGTATGCAGCAGGAAGCATCAGAAACCGTTACTAGTTTGTATGAAACTATGATTTAGTGATTGGTATTTCTACACGAGTGTGAAGTAGTGCTAAATTAAGACTTGAGCGAAGAACAATCGACTGTCGTTAACCCGGGGTAATAACACAAAATATTTTCTACGTTTATGAAATAATTACTTGCATCTCAATTGTTAGTTTGCAATCAATGACGTGATTTTCTAAAAACCTGTATTATAATGAAACTGTATGATATGAATCGAGCTGCAGCAAATCTAATAAGAGAATTACACAATGAGAAATGGCAAAATATAGATATACATACATAGAGAAATGGCTTCTAAAGTGGCTATAAATGCTTACCATGCACATTTGAACCGTGCACATTTACAATTTACTATTCGCAATTTACTACTATCGCCAAAACATGAGACTAAAAATGTCATCTCTTGTCGGCAATCATGTAAGATATGTTCCTCGTATGATCCTTCCCTTCTGTAAACCACTCACCTTACTTGCAACATTGGCGAAGGGACTTTTTGAACAGAATTTAACAGAATCAACAAGGGTCAACCTCAAATTCAATCCCTCGTGGAATATAAATGTTGCGACCTGAGCAAAGTGGGCCAACATCACTCCTCTAGTTGCAAAACGCGTAAAAATCTGTGTAGCACGGGAGTTCACGAGCAAACTCGAGTTCGCGCTAGCTGATTTCGAAGCGTTTGTATTTCCAGCACATCCAGTTTGGGAGTTGTTTTCAAAATGTAGTGTTGTTTTATATTTCACTTTGCATTCTCACCGATGCTTTGTAATTCTAAAAAAACACAAACCAGTGCATAGGAGGGGAGTTGTAGAAAGTACGTCAAACCAGGTTCTAAATGTATGGACGTGTGTTTCTGAAAGAAAGAAAAATATTAATGAAATGAAATGAAAATAGGTAAGAGTAGCTTACAAGGAAACACACTTAAAAATATCGAAAAAATGAGAATTTTTTAAAAGGATCAACAATACTTTCCTAGATAGCATTTTGTTGGAGGATATTTTCACATAAACTTTATAAAAGCATGACAAGGAGAAGGTAGTTTTAGATGCCAGGTATGCATTAAGTTTCAATGACGAATAAGTCTCAAACCTTCGAGAAGATCAAACATAACTGAGAGTGAAACAGCGGAGGTTGCTTTCTGATATGTACGCAGGCACGTAGTTTTGGATCAGGACTCTACACCAACATGTAGATCGCCCCCCCCCCCCCAAGAACAATGCGGGACTGATGATGCTCCGCTGCCATTCTACGTATAGCTCCACGGCCGTCTTTTATGTCCCCATTAGATTGTGGCGACGCTGGCGTAGCGCTAACGGCAGCCGTAACGGTCGGCGAGCAGTTAGTTGTGCATCGTGCAGCCGTTTGTCAGTGGTGCTCTGGATGCTGCGGAGAGGGCATTACTGTTCGCTGAATAGCATCAATCATGGCCGCTGAGGCTGCTCGCGCTTCTCGGGCAATTCGTCGGTTCTCCCTTCCAGCGGGAAGCGTCTGCAAGAGGGATGCTGAAATGGAGGGCCCACTTGATGTTTCCTGATAAAGTGCTTATCTGTAGGCCACCGGTATGACCCGTTAGTTCTTGAGTTGCCCCCCCCCCCACGGGAGAAAGAATACGCTCGGGCGTAATCGGTTCTAGTTTAGTGATTTATTAATTAATATATTGGTGTTTCCGGCCGCGTCAACTGCTAAGGTCACTAGTCCCGTAAGTGGAGTGCATGTTTTGCCACGGAGAGCGGCTATGATCATATCCCGCTGGATTGCGTGATCCGGCGCCGACCTCTGCGTGAGCTAGCGCGTTTTTTTTCAACCAGATATCTCCCACCAGTAGGTCACCGCTCCAGCCGGGATAAGCACTTAGAGCCCGACTGGTCTCTCGACATGTGTGGAAGTGTAGTGCATGTTAGTGTAAGTGGGTGTAAGTCAGGACTGATGATAGGAGAAGAAAGGGGAAGGAAAAATCGCCCCCCTGTCTGTGGCCCGTTTGTTAGGATACTGCTCCGACATTCGTTGGTGTTGATCAGAGAAACCACGGGAAACTACTGATCAGAGCAGCCTCCCGCTAGAGTTTACCTTCTGTCAATGGCTGAATTCGAACTATGTATCGGGAATCAAACACTAGCACCTCCCGATCACTGCAGTCACATCAGTTGATGCCCTGAACCACCTAAACCGGCTTTAGTCTCTTGAAAGGCGAGTAACTCATGAGCTTCTAAAACGGGCCACATCGGACATTCTGGCCCAATTCTTTTATTTGACCAGCCTTGGAATACACTCAGCTTGTTTCATACACTGCATACATCTGCCTCTAGGCACTATCACAAACCGCGATTAGTGGTAATGTGCTCACGGCCCGATAGTTGCGCTTTATGGAGGAATGACAGCCTACCTTCCATAGCCCTACATTATGCCTCTCCTCAAACGCATTTAATTAATACAGCAATCGCAAGAGTAAGATGATGTTGAAACTGAGAGCAGGACGGACTGACAACAGCGGTGAATAAACATGCGACTATCAAAGTCGCCTTACCGTGAATTGTCAGTTGCTGCATCAAAACAAACCTCTTCATTCCTCGGAAAATCTGAGTCCGTAGGCTTTTCAATCGATTATAGCGTGCAGTGACTGACATTCCGCGGTGAGAGCATAGCTGCTGGCCAATATTTCGTTTTTTATGAACAGTCAAAGCGAATGGATAAATGGAACTCGTGTGGGATGCGCGTTTTTAAGTAATTAGAAATACATAAATAATAGTAGTGACGCAAAGGAGGCGATCCAAGAAAATCCATTATTTTTTTGGTTTAAAATCCGCTAATAATTTTGCGGATTGCCTGCACTCAAGGATGACTTATGTTTATTACGAAGGCCGAAGACGGAATCCTCGCCGTTGACTTGGAAACGTGCAAGGGAAGCAAGTCAAATTAGTCGTATCGGATTGGGGGTTGTTTTTCTAGACTAACTTAAACCACATTTCTCAACTCTTAGAAGGTTTTAAATCACAACCTATAGCGCATTCAGCAAGTGCTTCAAAATTACGCCCCGAAATTGGATCCTTTCTGAAAATGTCCGAACGAGGTCGATGCAAATAAAATATACTAGACATGAAGGAATGTAACACGCCCAATTTTAATTTGCTGTTGGTTCGAGAATTTTCTAACAATACCTCTCCTGATGTCATGATCGTAGGAACGTTAAGCTGCCTAAATATGTTGGTATAGAAATACTTTTGGAATCATGTTGTTTCTTTTTTGTACGTATATTTCCGAGTTGACGCTAGAGCTGTAACCTTCGGCCATCTGGATTTATTTAAAGCAATCTTAATCCTACATGATGTATAATTTTCAACGCTATTAATGCCAGAAATTGCATTATCAAAATTTTTGTTGTTTTGCGTCGAACCCGCGAACCATTTTATCATGAAGATGGGGCCATTGCATTGGCTCCATATCATCTACCTCCAGATAATCCTACTTCCTTCATGAAAAACACCACCAAAGCTACATTTCTTCCATTACGTCACATTCTAACGCGACTAGAAATGTGACTTTAGAAGCGGAAGATAGTGGGTGAACGTTCCAAACGCAAGTAGTTACATTCTGCAGGTTCCAGACACAGACATCCACAGCTCTGCCTTTTCCCGACGGTCGCCTCCAAATAAAAGGGCCATCATGGAGACATGTTCTTTATTCTCTCGCGCCTTTGCCGCCAAATTAGCGTGGAGAATACCGGGTCACCACCATAATACCCACAACTGTCATCATATATTTATGCCAAAAATTTCATTATTAAAATTTTTGATGTAGGAGATCAATCTCATGAACTTGTTCTCTCTAGGGCAGGGCCCAACAATTGACTCTATATCATCTATCCCCAAACAATATTCATTACATTATGAGAGAAACACCACCATGGCCATATTTCTTCCATCATGCTTCATTCTAACGCATCAGTGTGGAGAATAACGGTTACCTCCATAATACGCATAATTTTCAAAACATACTTACGCTTAAAATTGTTATCCTTAGGACAGGACCCAACGATTGACTCCATGTCATTTATTCCCAGAGATATTAAATCCATGATAGGATTTTGTTGAAGCTCCAAGTGAAAAGAAGTAATGTTCTTGTACAGCGATGATACACGACCCAGCATCCAGAGATTGACATCTACCACGCTGCCCTTTTACCCGACAGTGAAATAAAAGCACCACCATACAGCCACGCCCTTTATCCTCGCTCACCGATCAGCGTGGAGAATACCGGTCACCTCCATAATACAATTTTCGAGCGCTGGAAAACATAATTGCGCTTAAAATTGTTATCCTTAGGACAGGAACCAACGGTTGACTCCAAGTCATCTATTCCCATGCTGGGAGAAACATCCATACATATTTTCCTTCAAGCTCCATGGGAACTGCAGTAATATTCTTGTACAGCCATGATACGCGACCCAGCATCCAGAGATAGGCATCTACCACACTGCCCTTTTAGCCGACAGGTCGCCGCGAAATAAAAGCACCATCGAGCAGCTACGCCCGTTATCCTCGCTCGCCTATGCCGCATCAGCGTGGAGAATACCGGTCACCTCCATAATACACAATTTTCAAGACATTCTTACGCTTAAAATTATTATCCTTAGGACAAGACCCACGATTGACTCCATGTCATCTATTCTCAGAGATATTCAACCCATGCTGGGAGAAACATCCGTACATATTTTCTTCAAGCTCCATGGGAACTGCAGTAATATTCTTGTACAGCCATGATACGCAACCCAGCATCCAGAGATAGGCATCTACCACGCTGCCCTTTTAGTCGACAGGTCGCCGCGAAATAAAAGCACCATCGAGCAGCTACGCCCGTTATCCTCGCTCACCGATCAGCGTGGAGAATACCGGTCACCTCCATAATACAATTTTCGAGCGCTGGAAAACATAATTGCGCTTAAAATTGTTATCCTTAGGACAGGAACCAACGGTTGACTCCAAGTCATCTATTTCCATGCTGGGAGAAACATCCGTACATATTTTCGTCAAGCTCCATGGGAACTGCAGTAATATTCTTGTACAGCCATGATACGCGATCCAGCATCCAGAGATAGGCATCTACCACACTGCCCTTTTAGCCGACAGGTCGCCGCGAAATAAAAGCACCATCGAGCAGCTACGCCCGTTATCCTCGCTCGCCTACGCCGCATCAGCGTGGAGAATACCGGTCACCTCCATAATACACAATTTTCAAGACATTCTTACGCTTAAAACTGTTATCCTTAGGACAGGAACCAACGGTTGACTCCAAGTCATCTATTCTCAGAGATATTCAACCCATGCTGGGAGAAACATCCGTACATATTTTCTTCAAGCTCCATGGGAACTGCAGTAATATTCTTGTACAGCCATGATACGCAACCCAGCATCCAGAGATAGGCATCTACCACGCTGCCCTTTTAGTCGACAGGTCGCCGCGAAATAAAAGCACCATCGAGCAGCTACGCCCGTTATCCTCGCTCACCGATCAGCGTGGAGAATACCGGTCACCTCCATAATACAATTTTCGAGCGCTGGAAAACATAATTGCGCTTAAAATTGTTATCCTTAGGACAGGAACCAACGGTTGACTCCAAGTCATCTATTCCCATGCTGGGAGAAACATCCATACATATTTTCTTCAAGCTCCATGGGAACTGCAGTAATATTCTTGTACAGCCATGATACGCGACCCAGCATCCAGAGATAGGCATCTACCACACTGCCCTTTTAGCCGACAGGTCGCCGCGAAATAAAAGCACCATCGAGCAGCTACGCCCGTTATCCTCGCTCGCCTATGCCGCATCAGCGTGGAGAATACCGGTCACCTCCATAATACACAATTTTCAAGACATTCTTACGCTTAAAATTATTATCCTTAGGACAAGACCCACGATTGACTCCATGTCATCTATTCTCAGAGATATTCAACCCATGCTGGGAGAAACATCCGTACATATTTACTTCAAGCTCCATGGGAACTGCAGTAGTATTCTTGTACAGCCATGATACGCGTCCCAGCATCCAGAGATAGGCATCTACCACGCTGCCCTTTTAGCCGACAGGTCGCCGCGAAATAAAAGCACCATCGAGCAGCTACGCCCGTTATCCTCGCTCGCCTATGCCGCATCAGCGTGGAGAATACCGGTCACCTCCATTATACACATTCTTCAAGTCATTCTTACGCTTAAAATTGTTATCCTTAGGACAAGACCCACGATTGACTCCATGTCATCTATTCTCAGAGATATTCAACCCATGCTGGGAGAAACATACGTACATATTTTCTTCAAGCTCCAAGTGAACTGAAATAATATTCTTGTGCAGCAATGATTCGCTACCCAGCATCCAGAGATAGGCATCTACCACACTGCCCTTTTAGCCGACAGGTCGCCGCGAAATAAAAGCAGCATCGAGCAGCTACGCCCGTTATCCTCGCACGCCTATGCCGCATCAGCGTGGAGAATACCGGTCACCTCCATAATACACAATTTTCAAGACATTCTTACGCTTAAAATTATTATCCTTAGGACAAGACCCACGATTGACTCCATGTCATCTATTCTCAGAGATATTCAACCCATGCTGGGAGAAACAACCGTACATATTTTCTTCAAGCTCCATGGGAACTGCAGTAATATTCTTGTACAGCCATGATACGCGATACAGCATCCAGAGATAGGCATCTACCACACTGCCGTATTAGCCGACAGGCCGCCGCGAAATAAAAGCATCATCGAGCAGCTACGCCCGTTATCCTCGCTCGGCGATGTTGCCGCTGCCGCATCAGCGTGGAGAATACCGGTCACCTCCATAATACGCACAATTTTCAAGACATTCTTACGCTTAAAATTGTTATCCTTAGAACAGGACCCACGATTGACTCCATGTCATCTATTCTCAGAGATATTCAACCCATGCTGGGAGAAACATCCGTACATGTTTTCTTCAAGCTCCAAGTGAACTGAAATAATATTCTTGTACAGCAATGATTCGCTACCCAGCATCCAGAGATAGGCATCTACCACACTGCCCTTTTAGCCGACAGGTCGCCGCGAAATAAAAGCAGCATCGAGCAGCTACGCCCGTTATCCTCGCACGCCTATGCCGCATCAGCGTGGAGAATACCGGTCACCTCCATAACACGCACATTTTTCATCACCCGCCCCGTGCCGCGCGCCGCAATTTGTACCGTTTTTCAATGCGCCGCCGCGTCATTCCATCGGGAGCGCCGCCCCGCTGACAGCCGTACTTGTCACGCAGATGGACACGAGTGGACACGCCGGGGACGGCAAGTAACGGATAGGCCCCGCGGTTGTTGCGGACTCCGCTAATAAATTCACGGGGGGGTGGAGGGGCGGGGGGGGGTAGGTAAGGGGGGAGGCGGCGCGGAGGTCTTTAGCCCCGACTTGTTCCAAGTTCCGCGTTCCGCCGCTCGTGCGTTCTGAAGATTGATTGTCGCAGGAAAGTGAGGCTACTGCGTCACTGCGGGTGCTTTCCATTAATAACAGCCGCAGCGAGCGGAGGCGGCGGAGGCGGCAGCCCAGGCACGGAAGCGCGGGTGGAGCGCTGGAAGAAGTCGGCGTTTGAGGTGGGGGCATGCCGTGGATGTGGATGGAAACGTGGAAGTGGTTGAAGAGAAGAATAAGGATGTGGAATCGAGGATAAGCGAGGTGGTGGCGGAGTTGGCGTGGATGGAAGTGGTAGAAGCAGAGTGAAGACGCTTGTAGTTGTGATAGCAACACAGAGGCGACAGCGATTGGTGGAGACGGTGGAAGAGTCGGGGAAGTGGAGTCCGAAGAGATGGAGTGATGTTGGCGGAAGCGGTAATGGCTGCGTTGGTGAAAGCGAGTGTAGTGAAGTAGGAAGCGGTTAGAGTAGCGGTGACAATGGAGTTGCGCATGGCGTCAGTAATGATAATGATGATGATGATGATTATGATGATGATGACGATGATGTCACTGCAGTGCCTCTGGCCGGGGAGTTCCACAATTCGAGTTCTGGCGGTGGCTGTAATTTTGACACGTGGAGGCATTGTCACCGCTACTCTAACCGCTTCCTACTTCACTACACTCGCCGTCGCCAACACTGCCATTACCGCTTCCTTCTCTTCGGACTCCACTTCCCCGACTCTTCCACCGTCTCCACCAATCGCCGTCGCCTCTGTGTTGCTACCGGAACTAAAAGCATCTCCACTCTGTCTCTACCACTTCCATCCACGCCAACTCCGCCACCTCCTACCTTATCCCCGATTCTACATCCTTATTCTAATCTTCAACCACTTCCACGTTTCCATAATAGCTGGGTCGAATTCAGCCACTGTCGACGAATGATTCTAGCGGCCGGTTGCTCTGATCGGTAGTTTTCCACGATTTCTCCGATAAAACCAGGGAAGTGCCTAGCAAAGGGGCCACGAACCGCGCACGATCTTTCCTTGATCTTCCTAGTCCTATCCTCATCCCTAAAAACACATTTCAACTTACATGCACAACACGTTTATATTTATTTTATTTAATAGGTAATTATTACAAACAAATTAGCTTACTTGATCCTATGTGGCTAGGCCGAAGGCCTTTAAGCCATTACAATACCTACATCCTTTCGCGTTCTAATCTTTCGAATTCTGGTATTCACCCCAAATGGTCTCTCCATCGCATCAAAGCCGCGGAAAAGAGACCATAAGGTACGGCTCAGGAAAAAAACCCTGAAGGGGGGAAAACCTGCCGTCAGAAGCCGAATACATACTAATCTATCCGACGTTTATTTTAACTATTTATTTTCTGGCGCGGGCGTCCCGCCGTCTTTTTCCAGTGCTTGGCCTCCTCAGCACCTGAAATCAACACGTCTATATGTGCCGGGAGACCATTCGGAAGCTTAGATCTTGTCCCGACTGAGGCAGTGCTTCTCTGGTGGGAGATGCCTTGTTGAGGGAAACCCCGTCATCCGACGGGAAGGACGGCACCATATATCACCATCCAGCAAGAGATCACCGCTACATCCCGACGAAAAAAGCATGTACTATTCTTACGGAATTAATTACCTTATCATTTGATGCGCCCGGCTTTAGTAATAAATCGATTATGGTAATTAAGGTTCCAAGGCGCTTCAGTATCTAAAGTCATTTTCGGGTGTGACGGGGTCGCTGGCGTTGTGGTAGGCCGGTGGTAGCGGTGCGGGTGGGCGGTGGTGGTGGTGGTGGTGGTGGCAAGGGCGGGGGCGGCCGCAGGCGTAATGTCTAGACGATTAGCTCCGCCCCTCCCGGAGGCCGCCTCCGCGCCGCGCCGGCTGAAGCAACCGCCGGAAATTGGTTTCTTACGAGGCCGGAATAACAGAGAAACAGAGCGACGAGCGACCTCGTGTTTGGGGGGAACTTGACACAATTCTCCGGCAAAACAATGAGGAGTAATGGTATTCATACATCTTATTGCGGAGAAAAATGTAAATTATCTTTCTGGGGGACTTAAGTGAAAATGTAGAAATTGTCTCACTACCCTTCTCCCTCTCGTTCTCTCTCTTTTTGTCGCGTCCTCCACTAACCGAGAGTTGATGAGAATTTCGATAGTGGAGTTTAATAAGGCTGTGCCCTCATTAAGCCTTGTCATAACCCAAGTGCTCCTCCTGGAACCGCTCTTCCTGAGAGGCCCTCGCTCTTTTTCCAGTTGGTTTTTCTCAATTCTACAGAAATCGCGTTTAGAATAATTCCACCTCCGAATTCCAATTCCGAATTCGACCTAAACACACTTCACTTTTAGAACCGAATTTTACGTTTGAGTTTGAATTTTTATAGCGATAATGTGGCCTTTTTAATTGAGCATGCGTATTGCATTACAACACAAAAAAGTGCGTTCCGAATTCCGCGCATTTCTTCCGGAGAGCAGCACATGCTGATGGCCGCTTAACTGCACATTTTTGTGCGCGCCTAAAACGCGTGAACAGCCTCTGGCTAGTGGTTGGTCGTTTAGGCTCGGACATTCAACCCTCTGCTTTCGATTTCCGATTAGTGGGCGCTGGGATTTCAACTAGTGTTCCGTCAGTGGCAACAATTTCGAAAGAAGTGAAACAGTTTGATATAGAACTAGCTGTTTATTTGGACATAGCGTAGCTCACATTGATGTTGGCTTAGCTCATAACATTGTCGTCCATAAACGTATTATCACTATTAGAACAGAATTTATGGCGAATTTTCATAGATTAATATTAATACGATTAATGTTGACATCTTAAATATACATAATTTAAAGAACTTGTGCACATTTTTGAAATTTAAGATAAGCTGATAATGCTACATCACATTTCGATTGAAAACCATTAAACTCATTACGGTTTATTTGCCCTTTCTATAAAATAAAATTTAATAAACTGATATTAATCAGTGCAGTTTATTTTAATTTTGGGGATTAATGATAATCAAAATATGATTACAGACATTATTGCAAAGATATTTTCTTTCTTGATTGGAATTTGTAGGAAATATTTTATTATAGCAGATAGATGAGATGACTTCGTTTTTTGGCTCGAACCGCCGAAGAAACTATAGCTACAAGCTTTATGAGTTAAATTACTATTATAAATACTAATGTACTCCTTTGTAGCACATTTCAATTGTATAGTATACATACATGTATGATAGAACTTCTCAAGAGTGTGCCTACAAGCTCCTAAAACCCCACCCTCCCTATCACTGCAGTGAGCAGTAGTAAACGCATTTTATTGGATTCCAACTAGCAGTTGTAACTATATTATTATATTTAAATCAATACGTGTTATTCATCAAGAAAACACGCCACTGAATTGAAATGAAATACTCCAGTGAAACTGAAAAAAATATTTTATTAGGGCATGATTAGGTATTCCGGGCAAATCCCGTAACTTACGCATATCGTTGTATTTGATTAAAAAGTGGTTTCGAGTAACTTTCCACGTCAAGATGATATTTTGTTTCAACAAGCTTAGTAATAGAATGAGCAATCAAATTTTTTCTCTGATTGATATTACGTATGTCACTGCATTATTTCGGTACATGCATCACAATTTATTTATAGTGATTTTCAGTTGCTGATGTATTATGGCATAGTACATCTAATATTTCAGAAACTGTCGTAAAGTCAAGCCATAGATTGCACAGGATATTTTAATGATCAATCAATAGTATACTTTTCCGATATTGCTTGAGGAACTTTAATGAATTTCTGAAGCATGAGCACAGGGAAGCATGAATCCAGTTTATTGGAATTTCAACGTTGCCTGGCTCGTATGTTCATTATTAGGGTAGCACCACACTTTACTTTGAGACCGAGCTTATCACACCGTTGTTACTAATCAAATAATATATAAATATTCAATACAATTAATTTTAATACAATTAACTTAAAATTAATTAATTTTGCTACAGATCTTTGCGTTATTGCTGGAGAATTTTTAAATATTTTTATATGAACATTTCATTTGACAGCATTTTGTAGAAACTACTATGTATGATATAAGAGGGGAATATATTATTCAATTACTAAATCCTTTTTTATATTAGTTGCATCTATCTTTCACTAGGGATCCCGCTGTCGACAAAGCACATTAGTTCTATCTTTGTTTTAATCGTGTTTGTGCAGTTCTGGCACTCAATAAAAAAGTGATACAAGTAACAGGATTTTTAAAAAGAGTTCTTGCAGTATATATGCTCTACATATATCCAAGAAAAAAGGATGGAAATGTACACCCAAGTGGTGGTGGCTTGTATTTTTGAACTTTTCAATCAAAATTACTTTTTCTTTAACTTAAAGGTAGTATATGTGACGAAATGTGATTGCATGGAAGAACATAGAGAATATTTTTGTGTTATCTAGCAACGACAACCAATAAAGTGGTTTTCCATAAGATGGATGCGCTTCAAAAGATACCTATCTGATCTTTCTGATGCTAATAAAGACAACATTCAATACTAATTTTCAGTTCAAATAGGATATGAAATAATTATATGCGTCGTCATTGCCAACAATATAAGAGAGGATCTTTCTCCCTTATTCAAGGGTTCCTCACCATTAAGGCAGCAAAATGAAAAAAACCTACACGAATTTTTGAGTGTGATTCCTCAAATACATTTTTTTTATAATGGTTTGCATCTTTCGGGAAACAAATTCTGCTACAAGGGGTAGAAGGAATGGAGGAGAAAAGGCTCGAAGTCATGGACGAGCAGATCGTATGGGATATGGGGCATTGAACAGGAAATCCGGCCGAAATGGGAGACCAATCAGTAACACGACAACCACTTCTTATACATACAAAGTAGGCTTTCACGACCGGTTTCTATACACATAATTAGACGTTTTCGGATTTGTAGGCCGTGGTCCAACGGAGACTGCTCCAAGTGACATGTCATTTCTGGACCAGAACATGGACATTTCCGGTCCAGTCTCCGTTGGACCACGGCCTACAAACCCGGAAACATCTAATTATACTTCTGATACAGATTCTGTCAGCTTATTGGTCTCAGATCCTGCAGAGGTACAAGGAGCATATAATTTGAACTGAGATTGTGTTTTGTTAACTTGTACCACTTTTTTCATACAAGATTGAACTTGCGTCAAGTAACTTTACAAATTAGAAATTTTGCCTAATATAATATGGACATTATTTCAATAAACTTTATTAGGGAATTATGTCTGGAGGCGCCTCTTCTATATGGTAATAAATTGACACACTAATTTTGCCTACTGGGAAACCGTAATTGCAAAGAGCAGAAGATATGGTATCTGAGGAAATGAAGACCTTTTTACTTTTCTTTCGAGTAATTCATTCCTCTCCTTGAGAACCTAAGTATGCTGAAGGAATAATGGGGTACATGTATTTAAAAAAGTAAGTTGTGTTAATTTTTTGAAACTTTTACTAACAAGAGAACAAATTATGCTATTTCCCCTCTTCTACAAAAATTAGGGAAAACAGAAATTCAATCATTCAAATCGTTTCGAAAGCATCTTATTTGGTCAACTAAGCTACCCTGTACGTTCTTAAGTTTACATATTTTATTTTCAAAACTGTCCTTTTTTATTAAAGGCACAGTTTGCATTGAACTAAGATATAATATGTCATGACTTTATTAATATCACACATCTAACTACGTTTCACACTACTTCTACAATTTCATCTTCAACATTGAGAAGACTACGACTTTCGTGGAAGAGCGCAGGGTATCAAAAACCTTATTCCAGTTGATGAGGATTACCAGTCATTTTCTCTTTCCGCAAGTGTACTTTCCTTTTCAAGTGAAAATCAATATTCGGCCTAATCCTCTGGATTCCACATGGGAGAGCGACATATGACGAGGTAAACAACCCGACATCCCAGGGGGACACAAGCTCATCATGAGGGCTCTGCGGCCTCGACTGAGTCAAAACCCCGCCCCCTCCCACGCCCCCACTCGCGTCCATCTGCCATTCAACAGCTTTCCGCCGCTGACAAGTGACTAAGCCGTAGGTTTACAAATAATTCACGCCACGCCTGCCACGGCTGTTATTATTGTTTTGTTTACTTAATTTATTATTTTAACTATTTTTTATTCATTATACTTTAAAAGAGGTTAATTCTTTTAATTTTTGGTTTACGTCAGGAAGTATTTCACGGTTTTTATACGTTTTAAAAAATTATGGAAATAAAAGAATGCCAAAGAAACACCGGCGCATCAGATTGAATTAATACTAGCTCCCCTGTCTTTTCAATTAAATAAATTTGAGGATAAATACTGTTGAGATGATGGCATTGAAGTAATTACGGTAGCAATGGAGAGTCCGCGGAAATTTTCTTTTAAAATGTTCTCTCCAACGTCTTTCCTATGCTTTGGTTGGAACCGTAAGTTAAGCCTTCCTGGAACATCGTGAGGGCATTTCGCTCCGTTTCTGCCAGAATGCTACAGTCATCAGCAAATGAATGTTGAATGTCGTAAACTGCGTCCGTCGTGGCCTCTCCCAGGAAGGCAGGATCCGTCCCTCCATTACGGAGGCTCCCGGGGGAAGAAATGAGCGCAGAATAAGGGCACCCGGCGCTTCGTGGCCAGTTCGACCCCCTCCCCTATCCGCCCCTTCCACCTCCTCCCCGAACCTCCCCTTCTCTCCCCTACTCACCCCGCCCTTCCCCCTCCTTGCCTCTTCTATCCGCCACGCCCCGCCACGCCACGCCCCGCCACGCCCCGCCACGCCCCGCCACGCCCCGCCACGCCCCGCCCCGCCACGCCCCGCCACGCCCCGCCACGCCCCGCCACGCCCCGCCACGCCCCGCCACGCCCCGCCACGCCCCGCCACGCCCCGCCACGCCCCGCCACGCCCCGCCACGCCCCGCCACGCCCCGCCACGCCCCGCCACGCCCCGCCACGCCCCGCCACGCCCCGCCACGCCCCGCCACGCCCCGCCACGCCCCGCCACGCCCCGCCACGCCCCGCCACGCCCCGCCACGCCCCGCCACGCCCCGCCACGCCCCGCCACGCCCCGCCACGCCCCGCCACGCCCCGCCACGCCCCGCCACGCCCCGCCACGCCCCGCCACGCCCCGCCACGCCCCGCCACGCCCCGCCACGCCCCGCCACGCCCCGCCACGCCCCGCCACGCCCCGCCACGCCCCGCCACGTCACGCCCGGCTTCACTCTCTTGTCCACCTGCGCCTTTAACGTCACCTTTTCTTTCCCTTTAGTCCGCGCCGAACCTTCAATTTCAACTCCCCATCCTATTAGCTTAAGCTACCTTCGTCTTCGGCCTCCACTGCTCGTCGCCTTCGTTTTGAAGCTGTCCGTTTCTACTTTCACGTTCACCTTCGCTGTCTCCCGCCTTCGTTTTTCACCCTCGCCATCGTCCATCGTCTTCACGCTCCTCATCGTGTTTGTCTTCTCCTTCACTCCCCATCGTCTACGCTCTAACCTCCTCTTGTCTCTCACGGGCTTCACCTTCTTGCACCCCGCCGCTGTCACTTGCCCCTTCACCCTTATCCTTCTATTCATCTTCGTCTGTACCTATTTGGCAGCTTCGCCACTTTCACATCCGCCTCCTTTGCCCGCGTCTTCATCTTCGCCACTGCATCTGCCTTCGCCATCTCTACCCCTCCTCCGTGCGGCGCCTCTGGAGACGCAGGGCGGCGACCGCGGACTTCCTCCCCCACCTCATCCCGACCCTCCCCTTCCCTTCCCTTCCCCCTCCCCGCCGCGTCCCGGTGCTGCGCCCGTCAGCGCTGCTGAAGTTGCAGCAGCAGTTTTAGGCCTCATGCATTAGTGATTCCCCGCGGGGGCCCCAGCCTGTCCCCTCCCCTCCCACTCCCTCCCCCTCCCCTCCCCCAGCAACTTAAGTGAAATCTGCCGCGCGCCCTGCCCCACCCCCCAGCGCTGCCGCCGCCCCGCTCATTTATATACAATTTACCGGAGACTCGTCATAGAGGCTGCCCACCCACCGCCGCCCGCGCACCTCGCGATCGGCGCGGACTCTGGCGGCGTTCCACCGCATCAAAGGTTCACTTCTGCATCCCACTCGCAACACAAAACGACGTTTTTTAATACTTTTTTCGTTACAATTTTTCGTTTTATTTTTGTTTTAGAGAGTGTACGAGAAGCCATCGTTGTCGCCGTCAAACTTCATTACGTTTTTGCAAAAGCTTAGCTATCAGCCATCCGTTTATTAATCTCAAGAGACCGTCGTACCTTTGTCTGGTCGTCATTCTATTAGAAATTGTCAAATTTGGATTTAATTAATAACAAGATATTAATAAAAAGATTGAGATTAATGAATGAAAGAATGAGGTCCACTTGAAATGTAATGCCAAGAAACATACATAGTTAAGAACATTCTACTCAGAAAATTCTGAAAAAAAGATTTGTGTGTCGTGGAGCTATATACGAATTTGTATCTCGTTCGTAACACGAAGAAGTACTCATATTGGGATATAATTAATAAGAAAAACTAGTTTGTATAATGAAGTTCATTTGTAGCATGCAACTCAAAAGCAAGAATAGTGAAAAACTGTGAAATCAGAAGACTGTCCTCAAGGCACGAGTGTCTACCAAATGCATCTCTCGAACGCCAGATCACATTTAAAAAAAAAATAATTGGTCAAAGATGAGATGACATCCAATTGCAACCCTGATGTTAAGAAACGAAAAAGTCATGAATATTATTTTGGGAAGACAGTCAAACATCTTCCACTTTTTAAAGGTTAGATTTTCCTCAATTCGTTGCTACTGAGTTGATTTTTATTTAATTTTATGCAATTTACGAAGCGAGCGGATGGTGTTAGTTGTAGTATTATACTCTTATAAGTACGATTATTGTTCTCAAAAATGGATGGGAATGGGAAATTACTACTTCCTAAACAGGAACGTAACGCTCGCCCAAAACATTTTAGGTGACAAAAGGTCTAGATTTATGAAAGAATTAGGAACATTTTTAGGAAAGGTTCGGACCATTAGGGAAACTGAAATTAGGGAGTGGGAAAACAGCACTGGTTAGCTTGAGCGGAGCCTAGACTGGAGAGAAATTAATAAATTAATAATCTAACTATAAGTAAGTTAATCAGTAATTTTATGTTAAGTTAGTAAACAGTTAAGAAATAAGTCATAAGTCGTAGTCAAGTGGTAAGTAACAGGTCAATATAATAAATAAAATAAAACTGGCATAGTAATAAGCACATTAGGGGGTGAAGGGAAGGGGGGATCGAAAATGTAAGGGCAGAGGCGTTGGTGCGGAAGATCTTCTGTGGCGCCGTTTGATTTCAGATGCAGAGGAGGACAAGCACTGGAAGGAGACGGCGGGACGCCCGCGCCAGAAAAGAAATAGTTAAAATAAACGTCGGATAGATTAGAATGTACTCGGCTTCTGACGGCAGGTTTTTCCCCCTTCAGGGGTTTTTTCCTGAGCCGTACCTTATGGTCTCTTTTCCGCGGCTTTGATGCGATGGAGAGACCATTTGGGGTGAATACCAGAATTCGAAAGATTAGAACGCGAAAGGATGTAGGTATTGTAATGGCTTAAAGGCCTTCGGCCTAGCCACATAGGATCAAGTAATCTAATTTGTTTGTAATAATTACCTATTAAATAAATAAAAATAAAATTATTGTTCTCAGCCCGAAATTAACTGGATTCCTTTTTCTTGATTTACTTTTTGTTGCACTGTGTATGAAATCGTATATTATTATTATTATTATTATTATTATTATTATTATTATTATTATTATTACTATTATTACTGTTAGCCAACTAAGATCCCATTAAGGGCAAGGGGGATAGTATTTTTGCAGTGAATACTGAATAAAGTGATCGGGTGATGATGGGTTGTGTACGAGGTGATACGATGATAACAAGAGGTGAGATGAGGTGGGAGGAGTCAGGTGGATGGTGTGAGGGGAGAGGTGATCGAGATTTTTTTTTAACCAACCTAGCATTCACCTAATAACTGAGGAAAACTACGAAAAACCCTGGTCAGGATGGCCGGCCCGGGGATCGAACCGAAGCCCATTGCGAAGTCAGCGCGCTACTTCACTCGGTAATTGTAGATTAAGCGTTATTAATTCATTCCGAAGTTGTTAGGTGCGCCCTCTAGGCAAACCCATCGAAATCATCTTCGTTTGCCTCATCGCTTCACTTCATTCTCCGTCGCCTCCATTAACGTCTTCCACCCAACAACGTGCGAAGCGTTCAAGCAGCATCTTTCCCTCACCGCGTGCGTCGCCCCGCTCGTCCCATCACTTCCGGGGATTCCCCGAGCGCCCACTACTTCCGCTTCCGGCCGTAAGCCGCTAGTGCGCCGCGCCACGCGGAAAATCACGCCGGCCAGCAAGTTGAGAGGCTGGCGCCGAAATAAGCTGAAGAGCTTCCTTCCCTCGCCGTTAGGCGGCGCCGGCGGCCGCCTCTGGGACTATCACGCCCCCCCCCCCTTGCGGATCCATCTCGTCTTCTGCCGCCGCGCGATCAGCAGCGCGCGGGGAATTTCGCGGCGCGGGAAGAGCAGCGCTGACGCGCCGACGGAAGCAAAATGAACCTCGCTATCGAGTTGGGGCACATGAAACATTAGCCGTGTTTCACAGTGGAAACGTATCGTTGCGAATAGAGGAGGAAGAGCATTGTTAAACGTGATATAAAATAACATGATGCGAATAACATTTTCAATAATAGGACAACCGAAAATTTTATAATAATAACAATTGGATGTTACAATATATTATGCTAATGCACTATGCTGACAATGATAGTATAGTATGTAAAACACACTAACGAGCTAAAATTTAATGTAACTTTATCCTAACATTTAATGTACGAATTTTGAACAATATTTGAATTTGTGTGTGGTTAGAGAAGATGTATAAATAAGAAATATTATAATTTATTTTACGTGTATTTATTTTTCAAGACGCAAATCCCATTCGCACACGTCCACGTACTTATGGCCATATCAATAAAACTCGTAAAAACAGTTTGCCTTTCTATTAATAATTCATGATCTGAGCATCTAATATTTTACTTTTATTTTTCTGTTCCATTTAAAAGTGTCATTGGGACTACCATGTCCTTTTCCTTTAGCGATTTACATCCTCTTTAGAGATTCTTCTTGCCGAGGATCAGCAGCGCGAGAGAATTTTGTGAAGAGGTTTTAAGTGGCCCTCAAGCTCGCGGAAGAAAAAAAAAGGTCTCAATCACCGACTATGAGTACGTAAAACTACATTAAACATCGAGAGTATCATAATTAAAGCAAACAGAATAACAGCAACTGAAAATGCTACACAAATCTGACCTAATATTTCTGCTGCCTGATCCGTTGAAGTGAACAGTGTGAAGTTTTAACACGTATGATCTCGTGAGGTAGTGTTTACCGTGTCTGTCGCGCATAATAGATTTCAAACAATTCATTAATCTTAAGCTCTGATTGAAGTTGAAAATAAGTGCCAAAGAAGCTCATGAAATGTAAACTCCGTGAATGGCGATATTGCGGTAACTCTGAAGACTGTTTTCAAGTGAGGTGAGCGATTTTAAAGCGGAAATGATTCGGATGAAGACTAGACAGGGTTTGCACGTTCTTTAACCTCAAAAAAAGATGAAAAGGCCCAAAAAAGTGTCAAAACTTGTTCGTTCAAACAAACAAATGACAATTCTAGAGCTTACCGAAGAACTGGACTTCTGGCACTGGTTCATGAAACTGGTTCAATTTTTGTACTGGTTCAATTTTTAACCGAAAATTTGCTAATGAGACGACGAGAAAAAAGAGTCAATGACTTACTTCCTCATCGTGACCAAGCCTCGTCCCCACGTCGCTTTTGATCCGCGAGTTTTTATCCAGAAAATTGTTGTCTATCAAAATGCACCATACGTGCCAGATTTAGCACCATGCGATTTGAGTGTCTTAAAAAAATTTTAAAGAACGCGCTGAAAAAGAAACGTTTCGACGCCATTCCCAACATAGAGAGAGAGAGAGACGACACAGTACCTGAAAGACCTTCTGACAGAAGCATTCGAAAACTGCTTCCAGCCATCGCAGAGCATCGCTAGCCAAGGACAGCACTGTGAAGGAGATTAATTCATATTCTATGCCAGCTTATTACTTTTGTTTGTACGCATCGAGTAGCTTTCACATTATTTACCGGATATTTCAACTGAGATACGACAATGAAAAATAGCCCAATTTTTGCATCATCTGGAAACCGAAACGTCACAAAGCACGCGTTTCCCTCAACGCGACTGTTCATTTCATCTTCTGAACTACTTCCTCCATACTGTAACACTACCGGTTACCTGGGGAACCGGATAGCGGCCCTGATGCTAGCTCAAGTCGGTGATGGAAGGAATTGTTACACAGTACGGTGGAAACACAAAATAAACACTTGTTCACTGGCAAAAATTCTAATTTATTCCTGGGCAATATGATTAACATGCCCCAGGGAAGTTACACTCTTAAATTGAATAAAAAGAATAGTGGGAAAATTAGATGAAGAGAAAAAAAAATTGAAAAGTTAGTTTTAGGGGTTAAGCTTAAAAAAACTAAGAAGAATTATAACTAACAATTACAATGGGTGAAATTGCTACTGGTCACTGTGTCAGAGCGTGACACCGCATTACTAAAATTTTATACAATAGGGGCGGTAGCCCTAAACAATACCGCTTGGAGAAGGGTCTTTGTGCAGCCGAGAATGGCCACGATGCGGTAGAGGGCGGCGGCTGGGCGTCCTTCAAAAAAAAATGCAGCGGAGGTCAGTAACCCTCCGGGCTACAGCTGGCGGTCGGTTGTGACGTCACCCAAAGGCGGCGACGCGTGGCTCGTTGACAGCGCCCTTTGTAGTCTGGCTGATCTAGAAGTTCTGGAAGTGACTGGCAGTACTAGAAGTTCTGGTCGAAACTGGCAGTACTAGCTGAGCTGGCCGGATGATCTCAGGAACGGAGTTACCAACTATGCGTCTCTCTCTGATTTTTCTGATAATTATTGAACACAACTTCGGACAGTTTTAGAACTTGATCGGAGAAACATTCGCCTCTCTTTACGACGTAAACCCACCCCAGAGAAAATTCTCTCTCCACTGCAGTTGGCTCACAGCTCAAAACTCGCAGTAAAATAACATAAGTCCCCACATAGGCATTATCGCCCGAATAATTCCCACCCCCATATAAATTCTTCTCTCAACTGCCCTCGGTCTAATATTCAAGCTCAAACAATAAGAAGTTTCCCAGAGACACAATAGTCTTTCCCCGACGCCTAATACTCTGGCCCCGTCTGATTGATGAAAAATTTATAAGTCCGGCAGAGGCGAACTTTGCCTCTGACCGACGACTGTCCCCCCCCGTCTAATGATCTGGCCCCGTCTGATGCCCAAGCTCTTCTGATTTTCTCTCCGTCGAAATCTTATAAGGTAAACTTTTCCCCCACCCAATATTCTCGTATGTGCCCCAGATCCTTGTAATAGACGTGTAGCTATTGGCCAAAATTTGTGGCGCAGTGAACTATTTCCAGCCAATCGCCACGCATGAAGCCACAGAACTTTCCGCTCCCCGCGTCAGCTGCAAGCGTCCAGAATTTTCCAATTCCTTCTAGAACATCGCCCCATGTTTGCGTAAACGGGGGGGCGCGTTTGCGTGAAAGAAATTTATGAGTTTGGGATTCCCCGAAACGAGCGGGCGATGTCGAAATTGCGTAGCCGGCTCAGTGAACACGTGTGCCCATTGAATCTGTCAATGCCAGCCCTCTAAACGACTTCGTTAATGGGCCGGGGGCGTAAGGGACTCTCGCGATAAGTGGAGTCGCGCACGTGTGACCGTCTGCGTAATCTCTCGGCAGAAATCCTGGGTGGCCGAGTCTGTGTGTTTAAATTTTGATCCGGTGTATTTCGTTTATAAAATTATGATGAAATCGGTTTCGCTACAATACGACCTGCGGAAAGGAGAAGAATTTGCGTTGCAGGAAAATCTGCTGAATCTGCTGAGGAATAATAACTACTGATATAGGGATTCATGAATAACCAGGAGGATATCAGGATGAATACACATTATCGTGATGCAAAGTGAGCGTACGGGATACGTTTTTCAAACCGAACGAAAATTAAATCCATTTTGATGTGACTACGTTCATTAATATTCGCAAACATGCTTTGTTTTTACCAGTATGGGTGACGTTAAAAAGAAGGTAATGTATTTATCTGTTTTATTTGTTCGTATAATTTCTTCAGTTTTAGTCAAACAAAAAGTGAGCGAACTATGGTGTGAGAGTTCATAATTCTGCTAGTACTACTTCAATAAATATCCCACATCATTACTTTGTAGTAAGTATAGTCATAATATGAAACGTTAAATATAAAACGAAGTAGTTCGTACATTTAATATTTATAGAACGATAATAGAGATTTTTAAAAGTAATTGAGGTGTCACTTTACTAACACACTTTCCTGTGATAAAGGATTGCTTTATTCCCAGGGTGATTAAAGAGTTGTATTAGCTACTGTTTCTTGATCAACAATGCCCATGCGATGAATACATCCACGCATTATTTGGATAATCATGATTTTATCATTATTATTATTGTTATTATTATTATTATCAATATTATTATAGGGTGATGATGAGGGGTGAAAGGACTAAGATGATGGTAGGACATGTTGGGTGGGGGTAGTGGGAGGGATTCGTCATTTTATTTCAATAATAAAGATGTTCTCAGCATTTTTGTTGCTGCAGGCCACTGGTTCCTAGTGTCTACGTGGGATACGGCAACAAATGTTGGTACCTCTGTCCTCCACGAAGAGAGAAAACGTTCTGAGTCTCCGTCCGCGCTTCAGCAACCAAAGCGTTCAAGGGATTTTCCGGGCGGAACGAAAAGTTGTGGCGGGAGGCAAACACTGGAATTAACGAGCCGAGGAGGGCCGACATCTCCCCAGCTACAATTTCGACTCCTCCGACCAACGCCTCGATTCGAAGCGCCTTCGGCTACGTAGAAGACTCAACTAAAAACCTAACACTTACAAGAACTATTGGTGCTACAACACCGTGGCAAGTTTTGGCATTATCAACGGATATGAATTATTATAACTAGGAAGAGGATTTTTATACGCTAAAATACCTTAAATATGCCTTTAAAAATATACAAATATGCCCTAAATATTCTGGAATATGCACTTTGATATGCCATTAAAATAAACAATATGTCATTTCCTCTACAAACCTTTCTTGATAAAATTCAGGAAAAGCATGCTTGGAATAGAAACATATGTTTTTGTGGAAACATGATAGTATAATCTACCCTATGTAGCGAGAGAAATAACTGAAGTAAATATTCACCTTCGTGAAGTACATTGTATGTCTTGAATTTCTTCTGTCGGTTTAGAAAGAAGACTATCAAGAAATGTACTACATTTACAGAAGTATTTTATCATCCATCGAAAAAAACGCAAATTGTGACAAGATCTTTCGAATCAATGAACAAACAGATAGACTAGATCTCTATGATAAGATGAAATGTTTTATATATATATATAAGTCTCGATTTTAAAAAAATATGCAAAGAAAGTGCCTATAATTACACGAATATGCACTAACATGTGAAATAGACCAAATATGCACTAACATATTAATCTATATAGCATCATATTCAAACCAAATGTCAAGAAATTTCACTGAGGTACGTCCTGAAGCAACTTAAAAAAATTATTCACATTGCAATCAAGCAATTAAACAAATTATATAAATTGGCTCCCTAATTATAACACAATGATTTCTCTCCATAAATCACATCTCATTCATCTTTAGTAAAACTTCTTACCAATCAAAGCAGCAACTGGTGCATATCTTAGATACTTGTATATCGGCAGCTGCCATTGCTTACCCACCTACAAAACAAACAAATGTGATTATTTCAAAATGTATCAAAATTTTAGGACATTATACATGAAAGAATAATTTCCACAAGTATGCCTCGATTACTTTAAAGAGAACTTCCAACTATCGAAGAATAACGAATCCCAAGAAGTATATGAACTTGTGAATCTCTTAAAAACTTAGTTACAACTTCTCTTTCTTTTATCATTTAAATATTATGTGGAAATTGATTAGAGCGCTGATGAGGTAGACACTTTCTAATAATTAAATATGGTATATTACAAGTGTTATACAAAAATAAAATAAATACTACATCTAAACCCAAGAAAGCTCATCTGTTATTAAGATACATGAAAACTAAATGTAATATATACAAAAACATACACACAATATAAAAAAATATGTCTGATTTAGTTAAGTTCGTGGGGGAGTGCAGTCCAGCCACATTACCGTTAACCCTTTAAATAAAGTCGCTGCAAAGTTGAAGGAGTAACGGAATTTTCAATAAATATATTTTCAGTTGTACCTGATGAGGGATACAGAACAGTCTTCCCCAAACGTCGAATTTCTTAAAATAATATTATGATATAAACATTTTTTGAAAGAATTTATTATGATTGTCGTAAATTAAAAAAGGAAATGATCAACTTTTAAATAGAATTATAATAGTGACAACCATTTTAAAGCTTATATCTTATTTGCTACATTTTTCATAGACCTCTCCGTCAGCCTGGGCTCTCAATTCCACAATCGAACATCCAAAACCTAGAAGTGAATTCAAGACCACACTTTGGGTAAAGGAAGGTTTATAAACACTTTTCGCCTTCGCACTTGAAAAATATTTATGACTACGCAGAATTTTAAAATATGCGGTAATAATACAAGAAACAGCACATCACATTCCGTACGCCATGTTAGAAAGATATTTGCTCTAATATTAACACTTAAATCTTTCGAGGATTGGAGCAGACGTCATGGCAACTTTTTTTCTCGAAGAAAGATTATCGGACAATTTTATTTTCGCGTGGAATAAAAGCTATACTAATGTTTTTTCACTACAACATATGGATCTGAGTGTATATATTAGCGCAGATACCAATGTGAAATCAGTTGTTTGTCTGCCGCCGTGCAAAACGAATGTAACCTGTTTCGAACAGCGTTCATACACCCAAGGGCGGATCCAGCCAATCATTTCGGAGAGGGCCATCACAGATTTTTGTCAAATAATAAACATTTGTTATTATGTTGTATTTAATTTTTGTAGTGAGTATATGATAATTTTCAACATTATTTTTTTAAATAATTACATAAATCTATCATTAATGAATATTTAAATCAATTTTGCTAAATAAAAGAAGGTAACATACGAAAACTCTAGGCCTTTTGGTGCATGGCCCTCGTTCAGAAATGCCCGAGAATGTCGCAGGGAATTGGTGCAAGCTCTTGGAAATAATGCTCTAGTCACAAGAGGGGCAGGAGAGTATCTGCGAGGACACTTACCAATCAGTGACCAGCAACGCACCTACGACTGCGTACCACTGACGACCTACGAGTGCACGAACTGATGTGGCACGTGGGGGCAATAGAGCCTCTGCCTAATTGGGCCTTTAAAACGAGTATGCTAACGTGCGAAAAGGCTTTGGAACAAGAAACCAGTACTGTCACTTCAAATACCTTAATAAATATGAGAAATACAAGTTTGGTGTGTCGTTAAATGTCTATGTCCTTGTTCTTTCATGCAGCATATTCAAATATAACATTTGCCACCCGTGCTCATATTCTCACAAAAAACTGCTATGACTAATTCCCCAACCCTCATAATTTATTGAAACGTCCAGAAAACTTTCTCACCTTTAAATTGAAGTTCGTAACGCCCAAGGTAAGCGAGCTACTTGAGCATATCGTAGAGCAAGGTCTTTTCAAACTGTCCATTCCCCTGATGGAACATTAAAGCAATTGACAATGTTGGTCACATCTCATTCACAGTAATTGAGAATGTAAAACCTGCCCAAGATGTCAGAAAATTCATTGGGGTCGAAAAGTGATATACAGAAAAGTTAATTGAAAATCGTAATTGGAACAATGATCAGTGAACTGAGTGATTGAATGAACAGTGACATTTCATTACCTATTCAAGCATGAAATTTCTCCGCACAAAATTTAGCAACAGAACGTTAATCATACGATTATCGGCATTTTCAGGTAAACGCAAAAAATAAAAGATGAAAAATGTTAGTAAAGGAAACGTTCTGATTACTGAAATTCTGTTTTACCGTTATATTTTTTACATCTATATTCAATCGAATAGACGCATTGTTCCGTACATTGAACGATACCTCGTTTTGTTACTGCATTAAACCATGTTAAATTCATGTTATTACAAAGGAAGATATTAACTCCAACGTAGTCTCTCGTTGAAAGGAATTCAGTGAAGAAATGTCCAGGTAACTCATCAAAGTTTTTCATCTTTTAGTAGTCTATCTTATAGTACGATAATGGGTTCTAAATTTCATACGAATCTTGTTCTAGAATCGATGCTAAAACCGACACAATGTATTGATATGATCGATGTTATCAAACACCAAATATCGAAACTGAATATCAACTGTTATGGAAATCTACACAATTCATTTTCAGGAAATAATTTAAATAAAAAAATTAATATGAACACGGTGTTTCACATATTTTTAACATGACATATTGTATTGAAAATGCGTTTTATCTACGTTAATGCACCTACTGTATAAACTATAATTGCATTTTTTTACTCAAATAAGAGAAATCACGTACACCTTTTCTTATAACACGACTACTTATATATCCTTTCCTCAAACACAAGAAGCAAAATTACATGTTCAAAGAGGAGCAATGTGACACTGTCATTGCAAGAATGGAAAAATGGTTTAACAGTTGTACAAAACTGTTTTCAACACCTCAATGAATCTGCAGTTTTGGTACAGTCATCATTGGTCTCAAGAGTATCGACATCGATACTACAAATATCGAAAACAAAAGGATCGACATCGATACTACAAATATCGAAAACAAAAGGATCGACATCGATACTACAAATATCGAAAACAAAAGGATCGACATCGATACTACAAATATCGAAAACAAAAGGATCGACATCGATACTACAAATATCGAAAACAAAAGGATCGACATCGATACTACAAATATCGAAAACAAAAGGATCGACATCGATACTACAAATATCGAAAACAAAAGGATCGACATCGATACTACAAATATCGAAAACAAAAGGATCGACATCGATACTACAAATATCGAAAACAAAAGGATCGACATCGATACTACAAATATCGAAAACAAAAGGATCGACATCGATACTACAAATATCGAAAACAAAAGGATCGACATCGATACTACAAATATCGAAAACAAAAGGATCGACTCGAACTACTGCTTCATCAACATTGCAAATTGTTCGGCTAACACCGGTGTCGTCGTTCGTCGACCTCCGCCAATTCGTGACGCCCCGAAGCAGACGTTGGGCAAACGGCGCTGCTAATCCGGCTGTGAGAAGAGTTAACATTTGCGCGCGCTATTAGCCAGAGACAAAGCAACGCAGATGCAGCCCATAAACACACATCACCGACGTGACACGTCAGAGATAGAGGGTTCGCCGAAGATTTCGTTGCCGTTTTTTCCATCACTTTCTCCGGATCACAATATTATTTCTTATCAATATTAATGTCTGTGAAAACGGGTGTAACTTGAAGTGAAATTTTGAGCAAGTAGAAAACTGAACTTCAAGGATCCGATAAAATATTGACCTCCATGAAAATTTTGATAACGCGAGATAGTTAAAATTTTACAGAATCAAAATATAAGGGCATGCTTTGATTTTCTGTATTTCTAATTTTCAATGCGCAAAGAAATTTAAAGAAAATGATGAAGACTCCAGCCTTTTCCGAGGTATCTGTTGGGTAATTGAATACCCAACTCTCCGTAGAAATGCAAAAGCAACAAAACAGTTTCAATTTTGTCTATAAAATGGAAATATTTGATTATTTTCCGTCTATTCCTACACTGGATCCATTGGCTGAATTCTCTTACTGAATGCGTCACTTGTTAACACAAAGCTATCATCAAAACAGCAAAGGCCTAAAGAGGAGACAACAGTCATTAAACCTGTGCATTGCATATGTTGCGTTATTGAACACTTTAAATATATTATTGGTTATCAAAAAACTATTGTACAACATATATTGAATATATTGCAGTATTGGTTAAGACTGTTTCTGTTGAAATATTTAATTTATTACAGCGTTATACGAGAATATTTTATTTGTTGCTCTCAAGAACTCAAACTAGTAATTTTCGGAAATCTGTTGTGCGGTTTTACCCGGCACCAACTTTTTTATGTTAATCACTTATCCCATATCTTTCTTATTGGGCAAATCATCAGACATATGAATTTATCATGTCAGAGCTTATCACTTTATGAAATTATGAAATTTTCTATTATATTACTATTTTATTTTTTATTGTGATTATTGGAACTATTATTTTCATGTTATACAGAACGGAAACACTTTTTCCATTGATCATCCGCTGGCTTTTCAATATTCCACACACGTAAAAGAAGCCACTTCCCGACATATGACGACAATTGTACAGTCTGTGTGAACATCTGAATACATTAATTTCGATATATCCTCTGGATGAAATTTTTCTAATGGAGCTTTGTATACGAGTGCACGTTAGCAGTGGGTGAATTACAACGTTCGTCATTCAAGTGGTGAACTTTACTCTCATTGGCCTGTAATTTATTTAAATTTTTATCTTGTTTCTGCGATACTACTCATTCATGAAAAGAAGAGAATTTAGTATATAACCTAGTTGTAACATAAGCAATAGTTGTCATAGGGAGGAACTTCCATGAAGAAAGCAAAAAATTAAGATGAATAGAAAATAACTTATTACACAAGAAGAAACTGCAAGATTATCTTAAGCGTCAGAGATTAGGGAATACTATAGAGAAATTGCATTTTCAGTCCAACGAGTTATCAGTAAATTTCAATGATTCTACTTTCACTAATATAACAGAATAAGTTTTCTGTAATGAAAAAAGAAATACTGAGGCAAGTGAAAATATATTACTTTAATAAATAAAATTAAAAAATATGGGAATAGTAATTATAACCAAAACTGACTACATACATAATCCTTCAATAAGGAAAAACAACGGTCATGGCGTCGTCGGAGTACACTTACTCGGAAAATGACCATGAATGAAAAGCGCTTTCCATCAACGATTTTTCTGATAGACTGGGTAGGTATTCAGGCTATTTGCGATGGCAGATTTTCTTTATTCTTGGTGTTCTTGGAGTTACTTGGTACTTATTCTTCATCCTGCGACAGACTATGTCTCATTTAGAAGGGATTCCTGAAGACTTCTGGCAATTAAAGAGTAAACTGGTAAAGTTTTAGTCTCCGTTTGGTGACGTGCTATTGAATTATTGGTTTTGTACATGGCATTGGAAAGCGTTCCAATGAGATAATTCGAATTTGGGGCCATACAGCCACGTTTGGAAATGGGAAAGGACACGTCCTCGTTAACTTTGATCACCTGGATCGCCCTCACAGAAATTAAGCGCTAGCTCGCATTTGATGAATGGTTACCATCGGTTGTCAAAGTGCATCGGCTCAGAGCAAGGACTTTCTTCATGCAATTACTTACCACATGTTCCGTATACCGACCGGGTTGAATGCCACGCAATTCCTGCTAGGTACGACCAAACCTCTGGTCTTTGAAACACCGAAGAGAGTTGAGCCTGTACTGGCGCACTGTAAAGACATAAGTATATTGGTAGTCGTACCTCGAGATTGTAGTTTCCACAAGGAATTCTTTCTGTTAGGGATGGATTGTCAAAAGAATGGGGAGCAGAGTAGAGGTACAAGTCATCTCCCCACCATACTGCTTTTTATTCTCGTTTATCACATCTTGCATTTGAAAAATCTTTCGAATCTTCTGGAGGCTAAATCTACATAATTGTCGATTCCTCTGGAAAGATCGAGGAAAGAGTGAGTGATCACTTTCACCGAGGTCGAAAATCTGCTGCGTTCTTAGTAATTCATAACTTTTTCTTCAAGGAGTTCTACAAAGAAATCATTCCTTTGTCGCACCTTCGCTTGAAGGTTAGCATGAGACTCCGATAATTCGCAGCAGGCACACTAATTTTTACTCCTAATTTCTTTTTTTTTCTTCTTATTGACACTTGTCATTGGAATGAATCGAATATTCGTTGATGGGTCCGAATCAGAGCAACAGAAACTGTTCATATTTTCCGTATGTTTCGAAAGTCTTTTTTCCTTGCGGAAAAGCATCAAAAAGACATTTTTGCATTGTTTTGTGTTTGTCCACGTTGTTTACCCAAATATTATCAAGGAGAGGTGGGAGGATGTCACCGATTGTTTTCATAAGATTCATTTTTTAGGAGGGAGAAAATAATTGATTTCTGTTTTTCAGACTACAATGTAATTTATCATAAGTTTTCGTTTCAATTTAAATTATTATAGCAGTTTCGGTTGCACATAAAGAAAACAGCACCATTCCCTCAACAATTGAAAATGCACAATGTATTTTGACTGTGTTTTTCAGTACTTTAAGTCTTAGAATAATGGAGTTTATTACTTTACTATGTTATGAAAACACATCGACCATATAACATAACAATGTAATGGTTTTGTCATCAGATATTTATGCAAAAATGTTTATCGTTTTTCATATGAAACTGAATAATACTTTTCGCTTGAAAATACGCACGTTATTTAAATGTAGTAAGGCGAAAAAGTAAAAGGAATGATAACAAAGTGATTATACATGGAATTAAAAGCAAGATAATGTAAGACGGAGAAAAAAGAACACATGAGAATCTATTCTGCGTTTACTGACAAGACAAGGAGCGATCCATCTCTACGGATATTCTTTTCGAATCTCCTGTGCTTAGTTCGGTGAAAAGAGTTTTCTAAAATACAGGTGAAGTAGACTCGTAGGATATTTTCAAAGTGATGTTTCTTTACCGTTATAAATATTACAAGAAGTATATACTGTTGACGCAGAATTAGTTTCAGAAAAGTTTGATATTCCAAATATGAATAAAAATATTTTGCCTTTTTTCTTCAGAACGCATTGATTATTTACCGTTGCACCTCGAACTTATATCTCTCTTATATCGCTCTTATATCTCTGTGTTACGAAAGTTACTTCCAAATTGTACAGTTCGGACATAACATTTTTAAGATTTCTTATTTGTTTCATGCCATTTTTGTGATATTTAATAATAATATATTAAAAGCGCAAACACATTAAATTTATTAACATTTGAAGTATTGTTATAAACCGATACTGTCTGTATACTTCATTGTTTCGAAGGATATTAACAACGATACCACGGAAATTTGAAATTGTGTTTAAAATTCAAACACAATGCAGAAAGTGAAGTAATAACATGTCTTTCTTTCTGTATGCGAACAAGATTAAACGTTGTTAGTGGATTTTATGGAACACAACTTCAATGCAAAGTTGTTTTATAACATTATATTCGTTGAATAATGAAAGCTGTATGATAAATTTGATATTCGAAATAGCGCTATTACAAGACGATTATCATCGTTATATCGTTTATTCATCCGCCGCGCATTCCAGTTTCCGAAGCCTAATTTTTGCGGAAAAGAGTGTGCAAAAACGTTTTAAAACGTATATTACTCTTTGAACTAATTTGTATAACACGATTTTCCTGTAATATCGTCAAGTTTATTATGCATGTTCAACAGAACAACATGGGGCAAAAGTCTGACACCGGACGATGTAAATTTAAAAAAAATCCTTCATGCATTTTTCGTATTGATAGGTGAAATTCCCATAACAAAGAATTCCAAACTTCACCTGGCTTAAGAGTAAACAGACAATTATAACACTGACAATTAGAACACAAAAAGAGCTTTTAATTTTCCCGCAGATTGTTTACAGAAACGTAATGTAATTGGTAATTATATTTCACTTTCTTTCAGCATGCAATCCTTTCACATAATATTTTGCATTGAATCAATTAAACGGACAGAGTAACAAAATTTTAAAACGTTTGTTATGCATGTCCTGGAAACTTTTTCAGTTTTACATCAAATGTGATTTACTCAACAGCCTCACCATTAACAATAGCGAATCAGATGAAATCAACATTATAATAAATATAGAGAAAAGCATGTGGTATGACATGCCAGGAGATATAAGCATGATATCCAAATAGCAATAAGTCTACTGGTTTGTGATGGTTAAAATATCAATGCAGTACAGTGTAGTAATGTAGTTACAAGTATAAATATGTATGATGGTTAAAAATAATAAAATTTCCATTTCGAATACCATTAAACGTAAGGCCAATAATTTCATGTAACTAGAATCAATACCAAGTTATTCGTCTTAATGTCCTCCGAACAGTAAACTAGTAGGACTGGTTCGAATATATTTCACTGTTTGAATGATAAATAACAATTTTATTAAAAATAACTTGATATAGAAATCCACCTTGAAATGTTTCTAAGCTGCAATTACAAGGAATAAAGATTCACCCCAAAAGAGCGTTCAGAAAGGTTCAAATTGGAGATTTTGATTATTCGATTTCTTAGAAGAATACCGTAGAAGAGCTAAACCTCCAAAAATGTAATAGTAGTGCGTCCTAAAATTACTCTTTTTTATATGATATCATTAGTAACATAACGCACCTTGAGTAAAGGCTTAAGACGCAACGTTTACGCAATGGTTGGGGCCGCCCACAAAGCTAGTCACAAAATTGGTCGCATTGGTCCATAACGTGACGCAGGATGACTCATGGAGAGTTTCTGAGAAAATATATGTTGGTACATGGGCCACCAAATTAATTCAAATTTGGCGCCACGCTTCGAAGAGCTCAGTTCCACCGCTCTTTGACGGCGTTTTAGAAGAAAGAATTATACATTTCAAACTTTCAGCCGCGGAGACGGTCTAATCGTGCTCAAAAACCGCGCGAAATTCTTCGTAATAGACCAAATACTAATTTTTGTACAAGGTTCTTTGAAATCGATTGTCAACTGCTTTCAACTTTTCGAAAAGTCACTAATAGATCGCACCACCTCCTGGGCGGCCGCGACGAAAGATTTACGCCTTGTCAGATTTCCCGGTATCCAATTTTTTTCACATCAGACGCGACAAGCTCGCATTATTTGAAAATCAGAGGAGCCGCGAGCAATTTCGTAGCGATCGTCTACAGAAGCTACGTGAAACGTGTATTCGGTGCTTAGAAAGTTTGATTCGGTACGTTGCCAAGTAATTCTCAGCACATTTCTGCAGTCTTCGTGACCTCAAACGTCAAAAGCACCAAGCGTGAAATTCGTAAGGAAAACGTTTATTTTCGTCCAGACAGACGTAACCATGACAATCTCTTCAAAACTCATTGATTCTTTCGGCAAAGTAATAATATCTGCCAATTACGAGTTATTATGTGTTTTATTCAGAACTCTATCGTCTGATGAGAACACAGAAGGCGATGCTCGTTGCAGTTTCTGCTAATGCTCTCCCAATTCATCTAAGCAATATTTCGCAGCCTCAACAATATATAAAATACAATTTGACAGGAAGGCGCTCAATGGTCTGAATCGTAAAAAAATGAGATAATTTTCTAAGAAACAATTAGCAAAAATATATGCATTTGCATACAAATCCGGGCTCTATTAAAACTAAACCGCGGTAATTAAAATAGTACTATATAATAAATAAAGAGTTACTTCAATAACGCTGCCAGATTTTCCTCGATTCCACTGGAACATTCGGCGTTGCTGCTTTCTTTGCAATTTTGATTTTTGATCATATCATGCACTTCCTTGAACTGATCAAGGTTTAATCTAAAATAGTTCGGAAATGTGTCATCAACAAATTCTTTAGTTATAGCAAGTCCTCCATTGTTTTCTCTTTTTTCGTGTAATCGCTTCATTATCCTTTTTACTCCAACAACTGCGTAACGCAACGTTTCTAACACGAATTCGCTTTCGGAATCCGATCCAGAACTCCAATTCACTGCCATCGCGAAATTCTCGAGATCTTCGTGAGCGCTCGTAGCAGAGTGAACTGGGGATCATCTTGCTGTGATTGCTGCTGTAACTCACTCGGCCGTGAGGAATTCGTGAGTCCTGCAGTGGCACGTCTCGGACTTGAGTCTGATTTTGCGACCAACCTTAGCGGAGGCAACCGCCGAAATGTCGGGGAGCGCCGGGTCTTTGGTAGACCCGTGAAAAAAAGTCTACATATTTTTCTTTACTCTCTTTCTTCAAGTTCGAAATGTTCGCCGATCTGTCTGTGCCGCGCGCTCATACAACTAAGTACTTTCAAGGATACTAGCAATGCTTTTGTTAGGTTTCTTGGCCTGTTAAAGTTTTGAAGGAGGGCCCTGAAAAGTTTGTCTAGAGGCCCGTGAAATCTACGGGCAGTTCATACGATTAGAATAAGAGTTTCAGTGCAACTTTCTTTGCGAGCTGCGTGTGCAATTTCCTTGAACCGTGTGCACCCTCCATTTCTTTGAACAATAATTTGCAAACTTGTAAACGTTAAATCTGTGCCTTAAATCTGCTTGATACACCCCTCAGAGGGTGATAATTTCTTCCCAGCAATAGCACACTTACGTTGTTGGTTTTCTTTTTATTTGCGTCTTGTCGACGGTGTCTTTTAAATAGTTGAAAACAGTCGTATTTCCTTAGTGTTTCATGTAAGAGTGGACACCTCTTTTTGGTGCCGGCTGGAGGTGCACCATACAACCACTGACAGTGTTTGGCATAATTTTCCAATTTCGTTGCAAACTGTGTCTCACCGAAACTATATGTACATTTCTGAGTAACGATACGCTTCTTTTACTCTTGGAAGGTCTATTGTGTACCTAAAACGACATGTAGAAGTTCATGAACTTCACCCACACACGAAGTTTACAGAACTGTGCCGCGTTACGATTCAACACAGAGGCTGACCTTAGTATCCGGCCAATTCCACTCACCAACAATCTTTTTGTTTTCATCGATTGAAGCGAACAACGTTCAGGCTTCCTACTGCTACATTTAATTCCATTACGGATTCAATTCTCAGTTTGCACATTCTTCTGAATATTTTGAAACAAGCAAATTTCTGTTGTGCTGTCGCGAAGTGCTTCTGACTATTATGACGCAAGACAAAATTTGTTCGTCCTACACATTGGAATTACTTGCTTTTTCTGCATGTTATATGTCATTTTAATCCTGGTAACTTGTGTAATAGATAAAGGTACCCTGTGCACACAGGTCAACGTGAGGAGCTGAAGATAGGGCTCATTCTTCGCCATTGGCGCAAGGAGGAGATTGTGTGGCGAACGCAACGCTCTAGCCGCCTTTACCCCAGGACAAATCCTGGTGCTTGCTTGGAAAGGGGGCTAGGTCGACGTCAGAGCCAAACTGAATGGAAATCACCAGATACAAATCGTATGTCGGGATCTGACCATGGGCTCTTCAGGTTTTTCATGACTTTGGCATACCACTTAGCGGTTGATCCGGAGTTTAGGGTGTCGTTCACTGAACCTTCGGTTCCTTCGGTTCACTGATTCGGTTCACTAATCTCGTGATTCACAAGGTTATAGTTTCGCGGCAACTGCGCAGTTTGAATTGTGGAGGCTTTCTTGAAAAGTGCTTTCTTATAAAAGTGAATTGGTAATTATGCGTTGGATAGACTCAAGGTTGTTTATAGTGAACGCGAGGGCTGAAGGCCCGAGCCTCGCCGTGACTTGGATCCGGGCGAGCGAAGCGAGAAAACTTGCCTTTGAAACTAAGTTTGCATTTCTCTGCGGCGGGGACAAAGTGATTGAAGTGAACAATAGTTTAAGTAGCGAGTGTTCAATAGAAATTATAATTCTTACGATAACATAGTGACCATTAGAACATGCGAACAATAAACAAGGATTCAGTTCAGTGAGTCGATTCCCCTCTAGTGAACCGGTTCAGTGAACGACACCCTAAACTCCGGATATACCCACTTAGCTACCGCGGCTCTTATTGCAGATACAGAAGACAAATTGGATAATACAACTTATTGCTTGTTGAAAGTAAACTTATGTGTCCAGGTCACTTGCAAACGAGGTAATGTGGGTATTGTCGCACCAACAAAGTAACGAGGACTCAAACCGCATATGTCACCCAGCTGAGGATCTAACTGAAAGAAAATGTTTTTAAAACAGTATTAAACCTCGTTTATCTCAGTTTGCAAACACGAAACGCATAATTTTAAAATCGTCGCGGAAAGATTAATAAAATAATTTCATTTTCCGATTTGGCAGGAATAAATTGTAATTTTTAAGGACATTTCTCTTGCAATTTCTGCACGCTTGATGTTAAATATCAATTATCTAAAATGGTATTGTTGACCCAATGTTATTTAACTACCGTAAAAAGACTTATTTTACCTTTTAGGCTATGTAATAGAGATTTAAAACTAGTAAATCAGAATTATATATTGAAATGACTATTTTGCTCGTTAGAATTTTAATACTGGGGTCTGTTCTTGACTTACGTACAGTGGACAAAAGTTCTCTGATATAGATATTTGAAGTACTGGCAAATAATAAATCAAACTGCACTACCACTTTACAACTGTTTTAGTTTCCACTAGTAGATTTTTTTAAATTTATTGTACCAGCATTTTCAAAAGAATTTTCAAAAGATAGCATTTATGCTTCTATCCTTCAATAAAAATTCCTGCGACTGAAAGTGTTCTACTTCAAGGATATTCAGCAACACGAGTGTAAACTACCCTTGACCTTCCTCTAAAACAACTGAACTACCGCACTCTCCTAATTCCATCACCACCTAATCGATTTATCGAATTCAAAAGGATCGATTCCAACCTTATCTCTCCGGCGTTACGCGAACAATGAAAATCTTAGCCACTTTGTTTGCAGATCTCTCCACAATTTCAAGAGCTTTCGCCTTCCCCACCCAGCTGCCCTCGCGAGCCGCCGCCTCTCCCAGCGATTCCGGCCCCCTGTGCTTTCCCTTTCCCAGCGGGGCACGAAGGACGAGGCGGGGCGAGAGAGGGCGCCTGATGAGGGAGGAGCGAGAAGAGGGAGTGGAGGAGAAGAGGGAGGGGACGAGAAGAGGGAGGGGACGAGAAGAGGGAGTGGACGAGAAGAGGGAGTGGACGAGAAGAGGAAGGGGACGAGAAGAGGGGGGACGAGAAGAGGAAGGGGACGAGAAGAGGGCGGGGACGAGAAGAGGGAGGGACGAGAAGAGGGAGGGGACGAGAAGAGAGAGGGGACGAGAAGAGGGAGGGGACGAGAAGAGGGAGGGGACGAGAAGAGGAAGGGGACGAGAAGAGGGAGGGACGAGAAGAGGGAGTGGACGAGAAGAGGGAGTGGACGAGAAGAGGGAGTGGACGAGAAGAGGGAGTGGACGAGAAGAGGGAGTGGACGAGAAGAGGGAGGGGAGGAGAAGAGGGAGGGGACGAGAAGAGGGAGGGGAGGAGAAGAGGGAGGGGACGAGAAGAGGGAGGGGACGAGAAGAGAGGGACGAGAAGAGAGGGGCGAGAAGAGGTGGGGCGAGAAGAGTGGGGGCGAGAAGAGGAAGAGGACGAGAAGAGGAAAGGATCGAGAAGGAGGAGGCGAGACGAGGGAGTGAAGGAAACAAGTGAGGGGGCGCGACGAAGGATGAGGCGCGATTAGGGATGGGCGAGTTTAGGAAGGAGGCGAAATGAGGGCGAAGGCGATACGAGGGATGTGACGAGACGGAGAGAGCGAGACAGGGAGAAGGCGAAACGACAGAGTAAGGGAGACGAGGGTGAAGAGAAGATCTAGGCGGCGAGGCTAGGGGGGGGGCGAGGTAAGTGAAATGTTTCCGAAGTAGCCGCCCGGTTGAGATACCTACTCAAACTCCGCACGGTCCGGCCATCGCCCCGCCAGGTCTTCCCCCTCAGCGGGGGCACCCACTTCCCCAGGTCCTCATCTCGCAAGGTGCTCGTCTCGCCCGGACCCATCCCCACTCGACCCTCGCCTCTTCGCCCCACTTATCCTGGATCCACCCACACCCCCACTCCGGTCCCCGTTAGTCCCTTCCCCCCCCCCGGGCGTTCACCCCAGATCCCCGGTGAAGCTGTCGGGGCAAATGTTATCTTAGGACGACTCAGCGGCGGTCGCCGCCGCCTCGGCGTGGGTCCGGAAATGCGAACACTAAAGCTCCCCTACTCTTCCTCCGGTCAGTGGCCGAGGGGTGGGACTTGTTCCTCACGTCTCGCGGTTCAGAGCCTGACCCGGGAGGCTACTTCGCATACATTCCCCTTATCTTGTCCCATCCCCTCCTTATCTTGTCTCATCTCGCCTCCTTGGTCTCATCTCGCCTCCTTGGTGTCATCTCGCCTCCTTCCTCGTCCCGCCTCCTCACTTGTCTCGCCTCCTCACTTGTCTCGCCTCCTCACTTGTCTCGCCTCCATCCTCGTCTCATCTCCTTCCTCATCTCGTGCTCTCCCTCGCCTCGTGCGTACCCTCGTCTCACCACCTCCCTCTGCTCGTGCTCTCCCTCCTCTCACTCCAAGATTCGTCTTGTCATACCCCTCCTATCGTCTTACTCCTCGTCTCATCCCAAGTCTTGTCTCGTATTCCTCATTTTGTCTCATCATGTTAATCGAAAAAATTATCTCAAGCAGCCTTTACGGTTTCTATCAGGTTCCTTCGGCGCAAAAGGCCTAAAATAATGGATGATAATTCTCACTTCTATAATTTAAGAACTATTAATCTTCATTATTTCAATTCTAAATTTATTATTCTTACATATTTGCATCTCCTCTTGGGCTTTCCTTTTAGATCTTTACAGTATCCATAAACTCTAAAGTTGAAAAGAAAATTGCATGTTACTGAATACCAACGTCTTTGTAAAAGTTCTCCATTTTCGAGGATTTTACATTCTAAATGCTCTATTGTGAACTCTGGAAAATTTGATTTTATATTATAATACATCGTTTTTTCTCGCTGGTTATAAAATCACTGAATATGAAATCGCGGGAGAGCGATATATACGAGTAACTGCAGTTAACATCATTCACGTTATTTAGGCATTAATTACTGGTACATTTTGATACATTTTTCATTTCTTGATGAACGAATGTTGAGTATGTAATGTGTAGGAACAAAGTGTTATGCAGTATAATTAAATTAAATTAAACTTTTTGAGTGAATAGTTAACAATTTAATTTTAACAAAACACATGTAATGAAATGTGTAATATTTAGAAATTATTTCACTCACACTGAAGAGAAATGTTTTGTAAATTTATTACCCTCCTATTGTAGTGTGTCAGCTCGAGTCTTCGACAAATATTAACATTGAAATTCGATTAACATGAATTATGGGAATTGACTTGAGAGTAAATTGTCAATATTAGACATAAACCAAACACAAATTTTGGTAAAGTTCAGTTGTCGTTCTCATCTGCATCCGAAATACTTGATAGATGAATAAAATCTAAGAAAAGATAAAGTGTAAAGGCGAAAGAAAAGCACTTATTTCATCAACATTTTCGACACTTTCCACACATTTGACACTTTCCCTTTTAATCTATCTTTTCCTTAAAGATCTCAAAAAGGGAAAAATCTCTATCTTTAATATTTTAGCTGTAGGAAGACTCGAAAAAAAGTTCGAACTCTGCAATTTTCGAAAAATCATTTTTTTTTAACAAACATGAGACTTGCAACATTTTCTTAAAAGTCCTTCACATTATCCAACAACAGAATGTATTCAAAAACCATTGAGCTATTTTTTGTTGTTGAAAATTTGGAAAATATCCCGGGAACTTCAGGTAAACTACGTCAGATTTAAAATACCGATTTCAAATTCAAGAGGAGGCGACGTCAGCCAGATCGATTGGGAAATATCAATTTTGGAGAATTGAATTGAATTAATGCCTTGTTTTACGTGGCGAGACTCGGGCCATCAGGCCCGCTCTTCCGTCTGACCACGCAAATTTCGCTACGCTCCTTTCACCAACTAGCAGAGAAAGGAGGTATTTCTTGGGCGACGAAACAAGCGATTTGAATTTAGCTCAGAGGCGTCATTTAGGCTTGAGGATCTTTTACATGCAAGTAAATCTACGAACATGGGACAGCCGGCTTTACTTCCCCTCCGAAGGAAGGCGTACGAAGGATTTTTTCCCCTTAAAAATCCACGGCTTCGATCGGATTTGAACCCGCGAGCTTGGGTATAACAGTCCGGTACGCTAACCGTCACACCATCGCCGCCAATTGTTTACAGAAGAACAGTTTTCGCCGCCATTCGACTTTTCGGTTCGGTATCAAGGACCCAAAAAACGTGGATTCTGGCTACACCACGTGTTAGATGATTTTTCTACCTTAACAACGTGATTTACCAACTTTTTCGGTATCAGCTCCTTGTAATTAGAGTTTTTCTGCCACAAATTTGCCGGCTTTTGGGCGCAGCATTTCATGACTTTCTCCCTACTCTGCAGCGAGAAAGTAAAAATAGAATAATCATCAAGCGTATGCTGTCCGGTAATTCGATTAATCGATTGATTAGTGGTTCTGGGCGCGACAACTGCTAAGGTAACTGGTTCTGTAAGTGTGGTGAATGTTTTATCGCGGGAGATGACGGTCATCTTCCTCAGCTGAATGGCAAAAACTGGCGTCGTCCTGCATGTTGACTAGCGGTTTTCACCAACCAGGTATCTCCCGCCAGCGGGACACAGCCTGAGCCAAACAAGCTCTGATCTCCCGGCATATTGAGCTTCATATTTTGCGAGCTCTAGCCTCCCGACGTGTGGTAGTGTAGTGCATGTAAGTGTAAGTGAAAGCGTAAGTAAGGGATGAGAATAGGAGAACGATGAGGAAGGAAAGATCGCGTGCGGTCTGTGGAGCATTTGTGAGGACTCTGCTACAGCGTTTGCGTTGCATTGTCCAGTGTTGTGTTGCGTTGCATTGTCCAGTGTTGAATTGTATTGTCCAGTGTTGAATTGTATTGTCCAGTGTTGAATTGTATTGTCCAGTGTTGAATTGTATTGTCCAGTGTTGAATTGTATTGTCCAGTGTTGAATTGTATTGTCCAGTGTTGAATTGTATTGTGCAGTGTTGAATTGTATTGTGCAGTGTTGAATTGTATTGTGCAGTGTTGAATTGTATTGTGCAGTATTGAATTGTATTGTGCAGTATTGAATTGTATTGTGCAGTGTTGAATTGTATTGTGCAGTGTTGAATTGTATTGTGCAGTGTTGAATTGTATTGTGCAGTGTTGAATTGTATTGTGCAGTGTTGAATTGTATTGTGCAGTGTTGAATTGTATTGTGCAGTGTTGAATTGTATTGTGCAGTGTTGAATTGTATTGTGCAGTGTTGAATTGTATTGTGCAGTGTTGAATTGTATTGTGCAGTGTTGAATTGTATTGTGCAGTGTTGAATTGTATTGTGCAGTGTTGAATTGTATTGTGCAGTGTTGAATTGTATTGTGCAGTGTTGAATTGTATTGTGCAGTGTTGAATTGTATTGTGCAGTGTTGAATTGTATTGTGCAGTGTTGAATTGTATTGTGCAGTGTTGAATTGTATTGTGCAGTGTTGAATTGTATTGTGCAGTGTTGAATTGTATTGTGCAGTGTTGAATTGTATTGTGCAGTGTTGAATTGTATTGTGCAGTGTTGAATTGTATTGTGCAGTGTTGAATTGTATTGTGCAGTGTTGAATTGTATTGTGCAGGGTTGAATTGTATTGTGCAGGGTTGAATTGTATTGTGCAGGGTTGAATTGTATTGTGCAGGGTTGAATTGTATTGTGCAGTGTTGAATTGTATTGTGCAGGGTTGAATTGTATTGTGCAGTGTTGAATTGTATTGTGCAGTGTTGAATTGTATTGTGCAGTGTTGACTTGTATTGTGCAGTGATGAATTGTATTGTGCAGTGATGAATTGTATTGTGCAGTGATGAATTGTGTTGTATTGTATTGTGCAGGGTTGTATTGTATTGTATTGTGCAGGGTTGTATTGTATTGTATTGTATTGGGCAGGGTTGTATTGTATTGGGCAGGATTGTATTGTATTGGGCAGGGTTGTATTGTATTGGGCAGGGTTGTATTGTATTGGGCAGGGTTGTATTGTATTGGGCAGGGTTGTATTGTATTGTATTGTATTGTATTGTATTGTATTGTGCAGTATGTTGAGTTTTGCTTGGCGAATAAGAGTAAACATTTTCTATGCACACTAAGAGTATTTTCACCATGCTAGGAAAATGATGTGGAGAGAATGTGTTGAGCATGCTGAGATCGTACTCAGAGCGTGCTAAGAACATCATAAGAGCATCATGAGAGCGTGCTGAAAAGTTGCTGATGCTCAGCACCTTCTTAGCACGAGAAAGAAGAAGGTGCTGAGAAGGTGCTGAGCATGTTACGAGTGTGTTTAGCACCTAGAGAAGACTAGGAAGGTGCTTAGAGAGTTAAGTTCATGTTAAGAGTGTACCGAGTAGGCTAAGAGCGTATAGAGTGTGCTAAGAGCATGTAAAGAGAGCATGAAACGTTCGGAGTGTGTTGTTAGTGCTCTAAGATTGTGCTAAGAGTGTTCTAAGCGTGATAAAAATAATATTGAAAGGGTGCCGAGCATACTAAATGCATGTTACGAACATGCGTAGAGTGCTAATAGCGTATTAAGAGTTTGGTGAGAGCCGTCGCGTTAAGTGTCTGTCAAGCGTACTAAAGTCATGTTAAAAGTGTGCTGAATGTACTGTGACCGTATTAAGAGGGTGCCGTGGGTAATAATCACATGTTAAGAGGATGTTGAGCGTGATAAACACAAATTAAGAGTACGCTGATTGCATTAGGTCTATATTAGGTGTGTTTACATTATGCTAATGTGCATAATATGAGTGTGCTGATCGCGCTAAATGATTGTAAACAGTATTTTCACTAAGCTAAACGTTAATTAAGAGTTTGCTGATTATTCGATGTACTTGTAAAGTGTGTACCGAGCATGCTAAACGCATGTTAACAGTGTGCCGATCGTACTTAACGCATATCAAGAGTATGTTGAGGGCGCTACGTCAGTGTTAAGTCTATACTGAGCGTGTTAAGTGTGTGCTGCACGTGCGAAACGCATAGAAGAGTGTGCTAAGTCCGTGTTACGAGCGTACTTTGCTTGATAAATTCAGTTTAAGTACTGTGCGTGCTAAGTGTATATTAACGGTATGCCGACTGTGCTATTAACTGTACACAGGGCGTGCTAAACGCATGTTAAAAAGTGCTTAATGTGATAAATTCAGATTTCTGATTGTGTTATGCCAGAATTAAATGTGGGCTGAGCGTGCTATTTAATCTGCTAAAATCGTATTAAGTCTTTGTTGCGTTCTATATCTATGTTTTGTATTGTATTAAGCATGCTAAAAACATGTGAAGTGTGTGCCAATCGTGCTAAACGCATGTTAAGAGTGTCCAGAACGAAATAAAATCATGAGTATGCTACGTCGATGTTAAATGTAAGCTGAGCGAGTTAAGAGTGTGTTAATGGTGCGAAACGCATGTTAAGTGTATTATGGTGTGTGCTGTGCGTGCTCATTGCATGTTAAAAAGGTGTTGTGTGTGCTAAACGCATATTAAGATTATGCCAAATCTATGTTCGTATTAAGTGTCTAACGAGAGCGCTAAACCCATATAAGAGTGTACTGATCGCGCTAATTCCCAGTTAAGAAAGTGCTTAATGTGCTAATGCATATTGGGAGATTGATGAGTGTGTTATGTCAGTGCTAAGTGCGTTCTGAGCGTTCTGAACGCATGTTGACAGAATGCTTAATGTGCTCAAAGCTTAATAAGAATTTGCCAAGTGTTCTATGTCTAGGGTAAGAGTACTGAGCGTTCTAAACTTATATTAAGAGCGTTCTGAGAGTTCCAAAGTCATACTAAGAGTGTGCTGAGCGTAGAAAGAGTGAGGTATACGTTCCAAATACATATAGTATAGTATACATATAGTAGCATAGTGTCCTATGACCGTTCTAAGAGAGTGCTTGACATGCTAAATGCATATTTAAAGGGTACAGATTGTACTATGTCCATGTTTTTTGCGTAGGGTTGAGTGTCCTAACGCATGTTATGTGCGCCGATCAATTTATAGATACATTAAAAGTATGTTTAGTGTGATAAACGCATATTAAGAATTTTCTGAATGTACTATGTTTGTGTCAAGTGTGTGCTAAGTGAGATAAATGAATTTTCAGAGTGTAATGTAATAATCGCCTATTGCGAGTCTTAGGAGTGTGCTAAGTCTATGTCAAACGAATACTAAGGGCACCAACGGCAAATTAGGAGCATTGACAGTTGATTATAGTGACGCCTAGCGCGTCAATTGCTAAGGCCGTTAGTCCCATAAGTGTAGGGCATGTTTAAGCATGTAATGTAAGATGGTGGTAATCGTCCCCCACTCACCGGCTGGTGAGATCAGGCGCCGACCTACCTGTCACTAGCGGGGTTTTCTGGAACCAGGTGTCTCCCACCAGCGGCGCACCGCCTCACCCAGGACAAGCTCTAAGCTCCCGACCGGTCTCCTGGCATGTGTGGAAGTGTAGTGCATGTTAATGTAAGCGTTTGTGTAAGTAAGGGCTGAGAGAAGACAAGGAAGAGGAAGGACAGACCGCGCGCGATCCGCGTCCCGCTTCTTAGGGTGTCACTTCGGCATTCGCCAGGTGTTAGTCGAAATATTCATTGAAAACTACCGATAAGATCAGCCGAATGCTCTAAGTGGGTTAAGAGTGTGCCCAGCGCGCTAAGCGCATGCCAAGAGCACGCTGAGCGTGCTAAGAGTGTAGGGAGAGCGTGCTAAGAGCGCGGGGAGAACATGCTAAGAGCGTGGGGAGAGCGTGCTCAAAGCGTGCCGAACGTGCTAAACGAATGTCAAGAGCATGCTGAGCGTGCTAAGAGCGTACCAAGCGTGCTAAACGAATGTCAAGAGCATGCTGAGCATGTTGAGAGCATGCTGCGTGCTTAGAGCGTTCCGAGCGTGCTAAGTGATCGTGCTCAGAGTTCGGGTTAAGAGCTCGTGCTAAGAGCTCGTGCTAAGAGCTCGTTCTAAGAGCTCGTGCTAAGAGCTCGTTCTAAGAGCTCGTGCTAAGAGCTCGTTCTAAGAGCTCGTGCTAAGAGCTCGAACTAAGAGCACGTGCTAAGCGCTCGCGCTAAGCGCTCGTGCTAAGCGCTCGTGCTAAGCGCTCGTGCTAAGCGCTCGTGCTAAGCGCTCGTGCTAAGCGCTCGTGCTAAGCGCTCGTGCTAAGAGCTCGTGCTAAGAGCTCGTACTAAGAGCTCGTGCTAAGAGCTCGTTCTAAGAGCTCGTGCTAAGAGCTCGTTCTAAGAGCTCGTGCTAAGAGCTCGAACTAAGAGCACGTGCTAAGCGCTCGCGCTAAGCGCTCGTGCTAAGCGCTCGTGCTAAGCGCTCGTGCTAAGCGCTCGTGCTAAGCGCTCGTGCTAAGCGCTCGTGCTAAGCGCTCGTGCTAAGAGCTCGTGCTAAGAGCTCGTACTAAGAGCTCGTGCTAAGCGCTCGTGCTAAGCGCTCGTGCTAAGCGCTCGTACTAAGAGTGCGTGCTAAGCGCTCGTAATAAGAGTGCGTGCTAAGAGCGCGTGCTAATAGCTTGCTGAGAGCGTGCTCAGAGATCGTGCTAAGGGCGTGTGCTAAGAGCTTGCTGAGCGTGCTGGCGTGCTGAGCGCGTGATCAGAGCGCGTGCTAAGAGCGTGTCAAGCATGCTAACCGCACGCCGGGACCGCGCTGAGCGAGCTCGAGCGCGTGCTGAGAGGGCGTGGCGTGTGCGCAGGGGCGGCGGGGCGCGGGCGGCGTGCCGTGGGCGCCCGGTAGCCCCCCGCGGAGGCTTCTGCCTGCGCCGCAGCCGCCGCCATGGGCCGCCTGCTCACCGCCAGCCTCATCCTCCTGCTCACCGTCAATGGTAAGTCCTCACCGCCACTCGCACCTTCCCAAAAATATACACGCATTAGTGTAAAAAGACTTTATACATTGACACATTTTTTTAGCACAATTACATTATGCTAATGTCGAATATTTATTTCGAAAGAAATATTTAGATATATAACTTTATTTGAAATGTATTGTTATATTCCCATCAAAAATTGAGAGATCGTTATACTGATATCTGCTTTTTGTATCGAAATATGAATGGCCAGAACGGTATAAGTGACTTTATAAATTCAGAGAAATCTGTTTATTTAAATCAATATCTCTGTAAGTTTGTGGTGCTCTGTTTCGTCATCATAAACATGACATTTTAATTTTTCATTAAAATGACCACGAAAGTACATTACCACTGAAATATGGAGAAAAATAATGACGCGTTTCTCAGAATTTATAATATGTCACTTATACCGTTCTGGTTTTCGCCCATTCATATATATTACTATTGAGATCAAACAATTGTATAATATTGCAGTAATAGATATATCGAAAAGAGTAACTACAATATATTGAAAATGCTATAACAACTCGCCGAAACGTATGAATATAATTCCCAGACGTTTTAATTTCATCCACGTAAAAAAGTATTCACATTACAAAGAATTGTGTATTCGTCGCCTATTTATTTTGTGCCTGGATCCTTATGACTTACTGTTATTGCTTTTTGCTTGCGCCGATATATGCAAATTACATATTTTACACGTCGTGCATTTCAGATAGGTACAGAATGATACTAATTGAAATATTAATATATATAACTATATTCTATAAACTTTTTGTACCTTAGCAATGATGTATTGTCGCAGTTTCATATTAGCAGTATGTGATACACATTTTCTTTGATAAAATGTAAAACTGACTACCTGTTAAAGTAGTTGTTCAATAAAGCGGATTCATTGGTTGGAGTAGGTGATTATTTGGTTTGTTTAAAAGAATTAATTCTATGAGTGCGGAAAATTTTCTGTTAGAAAATAAGTTGTCCTAATATTATAAGACATTAATTTCATTCAAATATTTCATATTAAACAATTAAATAATGCTCTTTAAACAATCACTTTATTCTAAGAAATGGTCCATTTGAGTTTCTTGTTGTTGTTTTTTGTACATAGTATTTTTTTAAAGTTATAAAGTGACTGTATTATATCTAATACAATCCTTTGAATGTAAAACAATGCACAAATCTCTATAAATGTTCTTTGCGATATTGAGAAATGAAGACGAAATATCTTTCGTAACCTTCTGTCATTTGCACAAATAAAAGTGTTTCGTACCCTTAATTTTATTTTTGAAGCGTTTATTGTTCACTGACTGTCATTACATTTTATTTTAGTAAAGTTAAAGTATTTTTCAATACTGAAGTTTCTCATTAATTTTTACATTCTGACAAGATATTCGATAGGAACTATATTCTTTGAATAGTCTAGAGTAAGTTAATTCTTCCAATAGTGTTGGTCTTGAAATATTACTTTCACGTATCTTTCATAACGTTACTTTAAACTACTTTTTAAATCAGGTTGAAAATGCATGACATAAAGAGTACATCAGAGCAACAACGTAATTGCATTGATTGTTGAATTGAATGGTATTGATCAACTGCAGTGTATGTGGAAAATATGTAATAAAAACATATTTGGTTTCCTTTCTGGTTCACCGAAATTGCTACCGCCAGATACGTAAGAATATTCTCATATTGGTAGACAGCAATGAACGCTCACAAAACTTCCTGCGCCATTTAACATTAAGAACACCGTTGCAACACAGTTGTTTTCATGCTTAATGAAATTATTTTACATACGTATGTTTTATATCATTGCTATTTTGCTCATTTAGAAATGTGAAAACTTAATTTGTGCTCTTGTGTCCGACGCTTTGACGGTAAATGAATTTTGCTCTGTTTTGCCCAATGACATTAAAATTAAACATATAACAGACGTCAAAAGTAAAATTATCTTGGATTAAAATACATATTTATAGAAAGTAGCCAAATAGTTACGTAAAGAATTAGAAGAAGGTAGCTTATGTTTTTGTCGGGTAAAAAAGTATTTTAAATCAGTAGAATTTCAAAGAAAAAAAATATCTGTAATTTTACAGCAACGCATTTTGACTCTCTTTCTGATCAAATAATTATTCTACTGCCATTCGTTTGTAGCGTGATTTAAGATGTGATTTTTTTCTCACTGTACTACACCACATCTAGAACGCCGCAATCTGAGACCTGCCAAACATTTTATAACAGTTTTTACTCAATATTTTTCCTTAAAATCTTTAGTAAACAGTATTATTCAGTACTGAATTCCCTTAAAACATATGCCTCAAAATCAAGCCGTTAAGAATTTTCTACCCGCAAATAGGTCAACACAAAGCAATGCAATAGAGACAACATACTTGTTCAGAACATGCGTTTCTTGATTGCATTCGAATTTTATTGTCCAATGTAACTTCATATTAAATACAATTATTAAATCAATCAAGTGAATTAATGGGGGTTTCTCGAATTCCCTTTTTATTTACTCTTAGTACCGAAGGTTTGTACTGAGAAAATTCATTTCAAATATTTTATTGAAACTGATCATTAACAATTAATAACTTACAAATATATAATATAAAGACAATACAGGTGCTCTTCACGATGACTCGTTAATTATTGCTTCAAGAACAGAAATATTGTTTGCAGTGCGAGGCGCTTTCATCAATCATCACTCAATACTGATGCATCACTTTCCTCATTGACCGATTGGCGACCTATGAATTGAATTGAATTGAATTAATGCCTTATTTTACGTGGCGAGACTCGGGCCATCAGGCCCGCTCTTCCGTCTGACCACGCAAATTTCGCTACGCTCCTTTCATCTAGCAGAGAAAGGAGGTATTTCTTGGGCGAGAAACAGGCGATTTGAATTTAGCTCAGAGGGGTCATTTCGGCTTGAGGATCTTTCACATGCAAGTAAATCTACTAACATGGGACAGCCGGCTTTACTTCCCCTCCGAAGGAAGGCGTACGAAGGATTTTGTCGCCCTAAAAATCCACGGCTTCGATCGGGTTTGAACCCGCGAGCTTGGGTATAACAGTCCGGTACGCTAACCGTCACACCATCGCCGCCGCCCGTCACACCATCGCCGCCGCCTATCTACATTGAACTCTAATATGTACGTGCATTTTAGAAAGGCAATTTCGTTCTCAATCCTGTCACCAGATGTGCACATAATGTCCTCGTGTGTGCAGGTAGAATCAAATCCTTTTAACCCTGTATTACACACATTCATCTCTTCTAGCAGATTAGGTAACATTCTCCAGGGATTTTCTCGATTCCGCGATTCAACGACTGTAGAAATCGATTCGTTTGCAAAACAACCGTTGATCCCAATTGATCCGTCAGCCGATATTCGAATCCTTCAGATCCTCCTGCTATCCAGCATTTCTACTGTCTGACTGAGCTTAACACGAAAGTGAATTATTGCACTTCTGTGTTTTTTGTCACAGCAGAGAGATACTTAAGAGGATTTACTTGATTTAATGAAACCCAAACAGACGATAAAAGGAGAATGGGAAAAATGGGTTGTATTCAAGGAGTTCCAAGGTTGAGGCTATACATCGAAGTGTGTTGAAGGCAATTACATGAGCTTGTTAAATGGCAACAAATGCATCTTCAAAATAAATATTTGATAATGAAAACAAAATACTGCTAGAGACCAACATTCACACCATTAGTTTTATTCAGTACAGAAGGTTTTAACTGTGGATAATGTAGAAATGAGACTGACAGGACTAATGCTTTCTTCTGAATTTACTGCTCTTTCAGTCACCACGCTATCGTAACTATTAATAGTATTTTTTCATATTTGTTTCCAAATATCTTTGTTTCTTTGATTTCATTGAATTAAAATGAGTTTTTCAAGATGTCACTTTTCTTGTGGAATAACATGTTCTTTTGTCCATTCAAATTTCCCTATTTCACAATTTAGTGTCTACGACCTAATGATTAAATAACGCCAAAATGTGAGGTTAAATTATTAAAGAAAACTTAATAGGTACTCTGCGCTTGTTTCTTCCCAGATTGATGCACTATGTTAATCACGTATTTTATTTGTTTACTGTGTTGCTACTATCGTTTTTCGTAAGCTGAACAAGAATTTTGCAAATTCTAATACAAGCTGCGGCAGAGCCTTTGGATTATATTCGAAACATAAAAAGCAGGACGGGATAAACTTTCGCACTTCCCTTAACTCTCTTTACACAAAAGTTTTATTCTTCTTTCAACAAGAACGACGCCTTTGAAAACAAATTCTGCGAAAATATTCTTTTAACAGCAGCTACCTGGCTTACGTGAAAGAACACCCATGCTCATGCCCTCTACTGTAGTAGTTCTGCGCGCCTGAAAACAAAAAACACCATAGCGCTACGCTTTATTTCCAGTGAGAAGCAGTGAAATCTTTATAGCTCGCCATGATATTAGCCTTTAAAAGGGTTATTACGGGAGGGGGTGCTAACTGTTGCATGGTACTTCATCACATGTTTTCACCCTCTCTCTTTACCTCTGAGTTCTCTCTCTCTTTCCTTTCTAACCTCTCTCTCTCTCTCTCTCTCTCTCTCTCTCTCTCTCTTTCTCCACATTCTCTGTCCCTATGCAGTTAGCAGCTGCTTCAAGCTGAAACACGCGAGAGCTAACCGACGCCCAAATTTTCGCGAGAGTCCTTGCTCAAACACGAGTATTGTTTACTTGTGGGAATTGTTGGACACGGTGAAAAACGCGGTTGGAAGCGAGTCAGCCACACAATTTGCACAGCGGAAAGTTCCAATGTTTTCCCAGCGCGGGTGTACATTATTTCGGTTTTCATCAGTAGCAGAGGAGTAGTGGAGAAGTTATGGGGTTCGACTGAGAGGTTCAGTAATTACGAGTATGGAACTGCTCCGGACTTAGAAAGATTGTTTTAGGAAGACTTGTGATGTAATGTAAGTTAGTATGCATGAAACGTATGGTGAAAAATTCGCACTGTTGAGAAGAGAAAATATTTTTAGATAAATCTAGTGATACATATCTCGTGCCGCGTCCTGCATACGTTTTACTTGCAATTTACATGTAAAATAGGAAGAGCTTTTAGTCAACTTTAATTACAAAGGGTTTATCTAGGTTTAACAAAGGCAATTCAACACTGTGACCACAACTGAGCATTATTATAGGAGGTGTGTGTGATTTCATTCCTTGGCATCCAATCTTATTCCATTCCATCAGAGCCATCCTCGTTTTACACTTTCCATTATTTTTAATCTTTTCTCAACTTTTCTCAACCCGTATGATCCCATCCTTTCACAGCCTATACATTCTATTCTAGTTCCATACTATCCTAAATATTTACATTTTATTTCATCCCATCCTTACTCAATCCATTTTATTTTTCCCCATAGTATATTTTCACAATACACTCCTAATCCATTCCACTTTCATCCCTTTCGTACTTATTTCATTGTATTCCATTCCTTTCCACTTTTACGATCGCACTCCAATCCAACTCTACTCATTTTATATCACCCCGTCCGTTCTCAATCGTATACCATTTTTTTTCTATTTTAAACGTTCACAATCTGATTTGCACGTACACAGGTGTGACTTTGCTATCAAATTACAACATTCAACATTGTTTAGACTCAAAATGTTAAAAATTCAATCTGTTACTTTTCTTTCTCTACAGGTATACCGATAAATATTAAGATATCATGTGAAGGAAAGGAACAACAGCGAACTCTTCGAATATAATTTCAGTCACGTGAGGACGCAGGCAACTAAAAATCGTAACTCTACACGGCTTCAACGGGTAGAAATAAAATGATGAATATAACTTTTGGTGATTACCATATGCCACCAGCATTATTCTGGTGAGAAAACAGGAGGTAACAGTATCTGTATTCAGTAATATCGTTAACGACACATCGGTTTATTTCCTTGAAACGTTACATCAATGGATCCTGATGAGTGGGGATGTAAAATCGTTCCAAACTGTATATATTGCGCCTTTCTAAGATTTGACCTATTTCGTGGAACAGTAACAGATGTGAGAGCCTAAACCTCGTTTATCACACTCCACAAAGCTGTCAAAGAAATTGCACACATATGTAGTTTTAAATAAAATACTTCTAAAGTACCAACAGTCAGTGATGTGGAAGAGTTTGATTTGTCATTGCGATACCAATCTTTATGCAGTGCACACCACAAAATACAAAAATAAAAACGAAATAAATTAATACACTCCGCTAAGGCTGATGTAGATTTCGGAGACAGATAAAGAAGGAGCATGCTAGCTACTCGTACATAACCGAACATCTTTGATAACCAACTTCTTGATAACGCATAAATCACTATTATAGATTGACGATAAAAGTAATATTTGGGCCCGAAGCTTATTCGACAGGCTGTTGCCGTGGAGCTTCCATTTTCTGGGCACTTAGTCCCAGAGTTTGATTGGTGTCCAGGAGAGTTAACATGTGTGTGTAATGTGTGTTGTATGTTGACATGTTCCGTTGTTTTCCCCAGTATAACGAGATATCCGGTAACGACCTACAACTCGACATGTGAGGGTTTCCCTTATCCAGATATCTCCGACAGTAGATCTCTCCCAAACCCCTTTCCCAGCATTTCATTCCTTGACATCGTCGACATCATTACTATCACCCATCGAAACCATTTTTATATCAGGAGCGGCCGAAAATGTGCTCGGAACTAGATAATAAATACGAGCATGAAGTTCAGCATAGGGACAGCAATAGATTCAGTCTCATACCTCCCAAATAGTTCTGTCTTGAACTTCGTGTTCACTTGGGAGAAATGTCAAGTCAATCGACTCCATGAAATCGACGTGGAAACTGTGGTTAACTATCGCTCTCCTGACGGCTAAAGTTCTCCTCTAGACCGTTTAATTAGTCCTAGCAAACTAATTAGTAGTTAAGTGATGTGTGTAAACTATACTCAATGGCTTCATGAAATGTTACCAAATCCTAGCAGGAGAAGTTTCTGATCTGATGCATGCTCTAAAGCTGTTACTGAATCTTCAGAAGGTCTTAGCTTAAAAGGAACTGAATGGTATGTAATAATAATAATAATAATAATAATAATAATAATAATAATAATAATAATAATAATAATAATAATAATAATAATAATAATAATAATAATAATAATAATAATAATAATAATAATAGTAATACCGAGCGAAGTGGCTCAGTGCGTAGCGCACTGACTTCGTAATCGGGAGGTCCGGGTTCGATTCCCGGGCCGGCCATCCTGACCGGGGTTTTCGTGGTTTCCCTCGGTCATAAAGGCGAATGCTGGGATGGTTCCAAAAGTCCACGATCACCTATCGCCTCCTAATCCATTCCTATCATCTTTCATCTTCCCTACCCCCGGGCTAACAACCATGGGGGATAAAAATCGGATCCAGCTAAATGCTGGTCCCCCCTAAGAATTGTTGCAAGCACCTGCCACCGCGATAATAAATAAAAACTGAGCCACGGTAAATGCAGGATGCTTGCTTGCGTGGTCCTAGTCGGCCGATTAACGAAAATAATAATAATAATAATAATAATAATAATAATAATAATAATAATAATAATAATAATAATAATAATAATAATAATAATAATAATAATAATGCCGATTCGAATAGCCGAGATAGCTTAGGCAATAGTATCGTAGCGATCTCCGATGGAAGGATTGCTGGTTCGAGTGCCGCCTAGGGCATGAGTGTTCTTGTGTACGTGTGTATGTATTGTCCATTCATCCTTCATTATCATCATCATCAGCAGCAGCAGCAACAAGGTTTGGGCCTAGTGGCCCGTTCAGCTCTCAAGAGTCTCTTTCCATCTTGTGTGGGGTCTGCCTCTGGATCGTTTCCCCTTTGGTTTGTATTCGAGGATAGTCTGGGCAAGCCGTTCTTGTGGCATTCTTTCATTATCATCATAATTCTATATTCCATCTCCCAGAACAAGCAACCATGAGGGACAAAATTTGGATTCAGCGTAATGTTAATCCCTCCAGTAAGGAGTCCCATACAGTTGCCACGGGATAAATGTTACTGAGTCTCTGTTGGTAATGCAGGTTTAATGGTAATGCAGATCTACCTCCGCGTGGTCCTAGATAGCCAATTCGTGACCAAAAGCAATAATAGTAACAACAATACAGTAGAATCCGGTATTCCGAATTATCAGCATTAAGTGGGGGGTGTAATCTGTTCGGATTCGGAAATGCTTGTATTATCCGAAAAAATGTACCGTAAATATACAAATACATCTATAGGATTACCACACACAATGCAATGTAGCATTCGACGTGAGAAAATTTCCACGTAGCATAACGACATGAGGAAGGGGCAATGATGCGAACAATGGAGTACAGTATCTACATAACCGATCGCATATGGTAGCGGTTACTACATTCTTTAGAAGAGTATTTGTGTCACTGCTACGTTGTTTAGAGAACACGACTTGTATTGCTGCTATTAACAAGTATTCTACGTACAGTATTCGGTTGACTTAAACTGTTCATGCCTATTCGTTAATAAATTAACTTAATACAAATCAGGAGATTTTTGTTTTTTTTTTTGCTCCATCACGAATTTAGTTCGGATTATCCGGTATTTCGGATTAGCGTGTTCTGCTGCATACAATAAATAATCTAGCAAGTGATAATCCTTCACCGTCGTGATTCGAACCCTGGGCCTTCCCGGTCCGAGCCACAGCAGAGGATCAGTCGTTGCCTTTCGATCCCGGCATTAGAGCACGCGTCAACATCTGCGCAACGGCGGCCGGGCGGAGGGCTGGCGTTTGATCCGCCGCCTCGCCCGGCGCGTGGTGCCCTTTGACCTTCGCGTGGCGCCGCGCGCGCATTCTGGCGGCGGGGCGGGCGCTAACAAGGCCGACTCGTTACCGCGGCCCGGCGTCTCCGCAAATGAAAACCGCCGCCGCCTTCAAAGCGCTGTGACGTGCCGGCGACGGCTGTGAGTGCAAGGCGGCCTTGCTCATATTCTCGCCGATTTGGGTTTGTAATTTGTAGGCGCCTGTGGTGAAATCTCTCCCGTTGGGAACGCCAAAGAGTGGTGGAGATTCGTTGAAATGCCTTCATCACTCAATGCACTCGTCACTCAACCAAGCCCATTTATTATTCGTAGTCGGTTGATTGGCTGTTAGTGATTCCAGTCGCGTTAAATACCGAGGTCATCAATCCCATAGGTGTAGTGCATATTTTTTCCGTGGGAGGTGGCTGTGATCTTCCCTTGCTGGATGGCGAGATCTGGCGCCCACCTACCGTCGGCTAGCGGGGTTTTCCCCTACCAGGTGACCCCCACTAGCAGGGCACCGCCCCAGCCGGGACAAGCTCTAAGCTCCCGACCGGTCTCCCGGCATGAAGTGTGGTAGTGAAGTGCTTATATGTGTAAGTAAGGGGTAAGGATAGGTAAAGGAAGAGGAACGAAAGATCGCGCGCGGTCCGTGGCCCGTTTGTTAGGGCAATACTCCGGCATTCGCCTGGTGTTGATCGGAAGAACCACAGAAAACTACCGATCAGAGCAGCCAGCCTATAGAATTCTCCTCGAGCCAGCGACTGAATTCCACCTAGCTGACAAGGTAGTGTCGAAAATCTTGCCACTGGTCAGACGCACTGTAGTGACATCAGTTGATGCACTGAGCCACCTCTCCCGGTAAAAGTGGTGAAAATACTACATTGTAATAGTACCATTTTTGTTGGGTTACATGTGATTTCTTCATTTAGGTTCGTAGCCCGTTTTGAACTATGTTCCGATAATGATAGTGGATAAAATAAAATGAATTGAAAGAGATCAAGAAAACAATCAGGATAAATGGTCGATTCTAAATACAGGCTAATGTCAATTTCCAGCTCACGAGCTTTGAAACGTGTTGACGTTACATTATTGTTTACACCCACAAAAACACACTTGCAGATGACCGATGCAACTTTAAAATGTTTGCGTCCAAATACCGGTAGTTAACCACGATCAAAAGGAAGAGGTGTAATGGCTCATTTACGTGATGATGTTGCCAGGTGGTCGATGAATTCACCCTGATTAGTGTTTGTAATTTCTGCGCGCCTGTGCTGAAATGAATGTTTTTATCCCTTTTCATGTCCCCGCAAGAATGGAGAATAAAAGAGAGACAGGCGGAAACCTGCGAAATAGAATATCCCGTAGATTGTGCGGATGACTTTGTTGGTTGAATTTGGCGGTTTCATTTGTGGTGAATTCACTTGTGCATTTTTCCTCTTCATGTTTGATAGAGTTTAATGTTAGGTCTAAGACTTTCTAATTCATTCATGTTGTCTATTAATTACATCGACAAATTACCATGTAACTATAAATAAACAAATTATGAAAGATCCGTGAGCAGCCGTAGCCGTTCCATCTTGTTCCCACTCCTAACCTTAGAAACGAAAGCGACGGTAAAAATTTGAATTCTAAAAACAGCAGTTCTTTCATGAAATTCTTCTAATTCGCAGTGATGAAAGCTCCCCCCCCCCCAACTCCGTCATTTCGGGAGAGCAAAGCAAGCGCTAGTAGCGGGTTCTCCATCTACCCTCCTCTCTCTATGTCGCGTCGGCGGTTTGCAAGCGGGAGATGCAAGGACGCGTTAACAAGAACTTCAAACTGCGATTCAGAATTCAATCTTTTGCAGCGATCCCCGAAAGTTGTTTTAAGCCACAGAAAGCGTTTTTAATTGCGACGTGAGAAAGTTGTAGACACTCCGCAAAACAGACAAATGAACGTATTTAATATTTGCCGTTTTGGAATCCTACGTCGCCATGATTAAGGCTTCATTAACGAGCAAGGAAGTGAAGATCGAGTTAATAATAGAGATCAGTAACTAACATAGTATTTGCACCTGCGTTTCACCCAACACCAGACTTTCAATCAGAAATTGAATTTGGGTTTTAACAAAATTCTGCTGCTTCTGAAAATTTTAATTTTTTTTTTTTTTTTTGGGTTGAGAAAACAGGTAATTCTGCTGCCGCGTTGTCGAGCCAAAGTAAGTAGACCTTGTCTTCTCACACTTCTGTGGTGGTGGTTGACGTGTCTCCACAGTTCCTCAAACGTATCCGCACAATTTTCTCAATATAATATTGGTAGAACAAACGAATTGTAGACAATTCCATAAACGTAAAAATAATAATTGCATTTACTTCACGTTGACGAGAACTCTCTTGCTTTTTTCGGTTGTTTGAAGAATGATGTCATTCCTCTTTACAATATTACTATCTAACATCATATGTATACTTAAAGGAATAGGTATTATTTAGTCATGACTATTATTTAGTATTATATTCGACGTAAGTATGTATGCAAGCCATTTGCAAAATGAACCAACAAAATAAAAAATAATTAATAAAATATCTGATATGCGATTTAAGAGAGCTTCATTCATTCGAAAGAATTATGAATTAAACAAGAACATAAACTTTGTAGTACTTTATCTTGTTACGTTATGTACCAATAAACGTAATATCATAATTAATAACATCAATTAAAAATTACACAAAATCTTATCTGCGGCGTGCATAAATCAATTAATCAAATTTTGATGTTTGTTAAAAGAGTTTTAAGCATTAAGATACAAAATGTAAGAAACGTCATTTGAAGTAATTAAAAAAAACAAAACAGAACAACTATGGGAAATAGGTATAAAAAGGCATGTGTTGTTGCATTAGGACAAAGGAACCTGTAGTCACATTTTTTAAAGTGAAAAACACTTGAGTAATTTTTATTTCTGTGCCTAGAATGCAATTGAAAGTATTGTTACAGCTTTTAACTCTTAAATAAAAGAAAATCCTGTTCGCTTATGAATATTATTTCAATGTTCCAGAGCGTTGCGCGGTGCTTAATCTGAAGGGTGGTACGAGAGACAAAAGAGAATCTCCCACCCTAACAGACTTTCGAGTCAAAATGTCTAATTGACTTTCAATTGAGAGGTTCAAATATGAATAAGGTATTTTATGTAAACTCCAATTTCACTCTATTTAAATCGAGCTGGAAGGAGAGGGGGCACTCTCCAGAGGGAGCTTCATTTCGAAATATTTTAAGTCATGGCGAGGCTCTTCCAGCGCGTGTCCTTGAAGGGAGACACATTTAAACCGCATTATAATCTAGGTATATCCGGAGTTTAGGGTGTCGTTCACTGAACCGGTTCACTAGAGGGGAATCGACTCACTGAACTGAATCCTTGTTTATTGTTCGCATGTTCTAATGGTCACTATGTTATCGCAAGAATTATAATTTCTATTCAACACTCACATGCTACTTAAACTATCATTACTACACAAAGCCAAAATTTAATTACCAAAAAAGGCATCTTATCTACTTAACACTTTTTTATCCACGCCACAAAATTTGTATTTATATTGTTCACTTCAATCACTTTGTCCCCGCCGCAGAGAAATGCAAACTTAGTTTCAAAGGCAAGTCTTCTCGCTTCGCTCGCCCGGATCCAAGTCACGGCGAGGCTCGGGCCTTCGGCCCTCGCGTTCACTATAAACAACCTTGAGTCTATCCAACGCATAATTACCAATTCACTTTTATAAGAAAGCACTTTTCAAGAAAGCCTCCACAATTCAAACTGCGCAGTTGCCGCGAAACTATAACCTTGTGAATCACGAGATTAGTGAACCGAATCAGTGAACCGAAGGAACCGAAGGTTCAGTGAACGACACCCTAAACTCCGGATCAACCTATAATCTACTTGCATTAATAAAAGAAATGTGAATAATATGAGGAGCAGTGTCCACTGAGATTTCCAAAAGTGCCTCAGATGCGAAGTGATATACCGCCACCGTGGTGCACTTTTTTACAACCCTGCATTTAACCCTCGCCCCGGTTGCTTTACATGCAGTGCCCTCCAACTCTAGTACGCGAGTTCCACCGCCAGAAACCTTGACAGGTCTGGTTTCCTGCAAGCCACAAAACAATGCTGTCCTTATATATTACAGAAAAAGAACCCAGTAGTAGCAACTGTCCGAGAAGATTGTTGCAGAGTGTGTGGGGGGGGGAGATATAGCTGTGTGCATACATGAACCAGATGCAAGCACCGTGCAAAACTCTATATCATGTTTTATTTCATTCTTATAAGATATGCATGACATAAATTATCCTACCTGTATACTGCGGCTTGTAGACTACTATCCAATTAGAATTCACCCTTCTCGGCTTCGATCTTCTCTGTACACTGTAGCACGTATTATCAAGCCATGGCCAATGCCAAGCGTCCACACGCTTTTAATTGTAAGTCGGAACACGTTTAGTCAAGTAAAGTGATTCAAAAACATCCATTTTCATTAATTTGGGGTTGATACATCAAAAAGGATCACACGTTTCATTAAACGGTTACCGTTAACTGAATGCGCAACCGGCTACAAACACTTTAACTATTCGCGCACAGTTTAATTCAACGCAATCCACAAGCACCACGAGGACTGCCGGTTCTCTGTTTGCGTGCGCTATGTAACGCATTTTCGCTATGAACACTCGCGGAGGTCCACGCCGCGCTGCGATTACTGAATGCACAACCGCTTCCCTGCGGATTCCACAGCCCGCCGCGCTGCCCGCTCTGCCTCCGTGAGAATCCCGACCCGGAATGCTCGCGAGGGGGGTCCGGAATGGGGCGTGGTGACGCGGAGGCCGCTCCCCTCCTTGCCTACGCTGATTCCTTCCCCTACGCATTCTGCAAGTAATCCAACAATTGAGGGGCTTGGGATTATGATTAATGCGGCGGCGATGGTGAAACGGTTAGCGTACCGGACTGTTGTACCCAAGTTGGCGGGTTCAAACCCGATCGAAGCCGTGGATTTTTAGGGCGACAAAATCCTTCGTACGCCTTCCTTCGGAGGGGAAGTAAAGCCGGCTGTCTCATGTTAGTAGATTTACTTGCATGTAAAAGATCCTCAAGCCTAAATGACGCCTCTGAGCTAAATTCAAATCGCCTGTTTCTCGCTCAAGAAATACCTCCTTTCTCTGCTAGTTGATGAAAGGAGCGTAGCGAAATTTGCGTGGTCACACGGAAGAGCGGGCCTCATGGCCCGAGCCACGTAAAATAAGGCAAATTCAATTCAATTAATTGTTAGTGATTCCGGTTGCGTCTACTACTAAGAAGGTCGTCGGTTCCGTAAGCGTAGTGCATGTTTTCTCGGGAGGTGGCCGCCGCTGTATGGCGTGATCCGGCGCCGACATACCGTAGACTAGCGGGGTTTTCCCCAACCAGGCTTCTCCCACAAGCGCCCCTCCCCCAGGAGGGACAATTTCTAAGCTCTCAACCGGTCTCCCGGCATGTTGGGTTGTGTAGAGCTTGATAGTGTGTGTACGAGGTGAGGATGGGACAAGAAAGAGGAATGAAAGATCGCGCGCGGCCCGTGTGTCTTTTGATAGGGTACTGCCCCGGCATTCGCCTGGTGTTGATTGGAGAAACCACTGAAAACTACCGATCAGAGCAGTCGGACGCTAGAATTCTCCTGTAGACAGCGACTGAATTCGATCTAGCTGCCAAGGAATTGTCAAAAATCCTGCCACTGTCGAAACTCGAACCTAGAATCTCCTGGTCAGAGGAACTGCAGTTACATCAGTTGATGCACTGAGCCACCTCTGCTGGTTTGGAAGTAGGTATTGACCATACCCAACAGTTAGCGACGTTTTTCGTTTTCTGTTAGAAATTTGGAAGTCATGAGCGAAGTAGTGTAATAGATTAGCGCAATGTCTCTGAAAATAACACATACGCTTTTTACTTCGTTCATTTGATTTGAATATTTCTTTTCACTTTCAATTGCCTCTGCTTTAAATGTCGCTTGAGGTAGCATAGAATTATTTAATTCCAAGTGCCTCAATTTTAAATTGAAAACAAGAATTGAAAGTAAATTTGGAAACTATAATATGGATACATTATCTGTGAAACATATCGACATACATATTTGCTGCAAGTACGGCAAGATAATGATTTTATTTTAAAATGTTTAAGAAAAGAAATCATGCATCTAAATTCTAATAATTAAAAAAAAGTGCAACGTTTTTAACCTTCTCAAGTTCCAGTGATTTTTTTTGTTTACCTCGGCCATATGGGCACTCGTTAATAAACAATGTTCTGGAAATTAATTAATTTCACTTAATGCTGTATAATAAAATTTTTAGAGATCTCCTTAATTTAGATATTTCTTGGTTTAGAACGGTACACTTTCGTTTTTTTGTATTTTAAAATTCATTTATTTAACCTATAATAAATAAAACGTATGCTGTAGTCTGCATATTTTACTTTAGGTTTGATTATTCGTTTCCTTTCAAAACAGACTCAGATTGTTTAATGTGCTAAATGTGCTAACCTTTCATGTTACAAAACAAAATACACTCAGTAACACATCATACAGACACAGTAAAAGTAACTCACAATTAAACTGAATCTTCAGTGTTTAATCCTGGAACTAATTGAGAAATGCATGTTATGTTATTTCTTACATTCGTTAATGTCAGAATTGTTTACTATTTAACTGATAAATGGAAGGAAAGATACATGTTAGGGACGGGGCATTACGGCTGCGCTTACAATTAATGATTAGATTTGGGATGAATTAAACTTTCATTTGCAATTATTTGAAAGTTGAATAAAACAAATTTAAATATATGTATTCAAATAACTTAGGAGCTTATAATGTAAACTTTCTCATCATAAAAGTACAATTTGACACATCACATAGAAAATCGTTGATCTATTTATGACATTTTAAAAAGATAATTTACAATTAAATCTCTGTGCATTTTTTACATTTTAGCTTAGGAAGTTCAATCAGTTTTTCAAATATGTGCTCCATAAAACAGGTCGAATTATCTACTTTGCTAGTTATAAGCAGATAGAACTTCATAAATTTTTTCCTGCTTTGTCATTTGCCACAAAAATTAAAATATAATAATTGAAGTTGAGTAATAAAAATACAGCTGTGCTTCTCCTTCACCCTTTCTCGCCTGTGTGCTCAATAGAATATGTATGCTTTTGTATGAATGTGCCACGAAAACATTTGAACTACTGGAGTGATTGCTCACACATTTTGCATTAATACTTTTGTGCTGCCACAAAAGAACACAAGGGGATTTGCAATTCAAACTACAGCCCCAAAATGTATTTCTTTACAGGAAGTAGTTTAATGGAATCCACAATGCATCCACACGGTACAGTGACGAGGGTTGGGGTCGGGTTAGGTTGTGGCCCTAAAACAACACCTACTACGTTCTCGCCGGTATTATTATGCAAAATTACGCGAAGACTATTCAAATTATTGAAAAATAGTTATATCATATTTCAAATTCTACCTTGAAGGGACAGGATTAATTCGAAGGAAAAATCATTATCTTCAATATTTCAGTTATAGGAAGACTCCGAAAACATTTTGTCCGTTTGCATATTTCTAAGAACCACGGTTTGTAACGAACATGACGGCTGCACCGTTGTCTTACGTCCCTCACACTATCCAACAGCGGAATATAGTCAAAAACAATGGAGACATGTATTTGAATTTTTTTTTAATTTCGCATTATGGCGTTAAGGATAAGGCTGTAGCATAAATAGAGGAGAAGAAACATGAAAAAGAAATAAAGAAGCACCGAGAAGATTGGCGTCTGGACTGCCCGCAAGTGGACCATCGATTTCGCGTCAGCTCTTGAAGCCAAGTTCTACTACGCCGTCTAGTCTCTGGCTACAGCCGTGAACGTGATCAATCTTTAAATAGAGATTATGAAAACTATTTTCAAATTCTTGGTACCCGTTCTAGCGTTAAGGATAAGGCTATAGCATTAAAGGAGAAGAAACAGGAAAAAATGAGATTGAGAAGTACCGAGTAGATTGGCGTCCATGGACTGCCCGCAAGGGCTTCGATATCTCGTCTGCTCTTGAATCTAAACTGAACATGCCGTCGACTAGCTTCTGCCTGCTGCCGTAATCCATTTTAAAATAGAGAACTTGAAAAGTATTCTCCAACTCTTGGAATACGCCATAGCGTTAAGGATAAGGCTGTAGCATAAATAGAGGAGAAGAAACAGGAAAAGAAAATAAAGAAGCACCGAGAAGATTGGCGTCTCAGTATCGCCCGCAAACAGATCTTCGATATCTCGTCAGCTCTTGAATCCAAGCTCAACTTCCCGTCGTCTAGCTTCTGCCTCCTGCTACCACTTGGAATCCGCCATGGCGTTAAGGCTTAGGCTGTAGTATAAATGGAGGAGAAGAAACAGAAAAAAATAAGATAAAGAAGTACCGAGTAGATTGGCGTCTCTGGACCGCCCGCAAGCGGCGCATCGATTTCGCGTCAGCTCTTGAAGCGCCGCACCGCCCAGCCTCGCTTCCCCAGCGCCTCTTGCGTGTGCCCCGACAGCTTCTTCCCCTTCCTCCCCCTCCTCCCCCTCCTCCCCCTCCCCCCCTGCCCCGTCGCTCAGGCCGCAGCGCGCGTCCGCCGGCGCGAGCGGAGGCTGTGGCCGCGCGCGCGATTTTCCACCAATTAAAGTTTAAGGCGCAGCAGTCGTTCCTGCATTTCTTATGAAGACGTATCGCGGGGGGCGCCGTGCCGCTAGTATCCGATGCATGAGGTGGCGCTCGGAAACACGCTACAAGACGCCCGCCCT